>JAINUG010000062.1:1251418-1508918 GCA_029706075.1 Aldrovandia affinis
GTTGCTTGTCTCATCCTACGAAAGTTTGCTCCTAAAAGCTCTTCAGATGGAAATTGCTGTGTTCCTGCCTCGTGATGGCCCAGCGCATGTGCTCAGTTTGGTCCTTGCTTCCCCACGCCCGTGTGGAACTGTTCGATGCAAGGCAGTGCTGTTCCGTTTGGAATAGAATCAGCTCTCTGCCCGTCAATATGCTGCAACAGTGCTTTTCTGGCCTGAAACAGAGGCAGAGGCCACGATTCGTCAGAAGGCAGGGGTTAGAGAGACCGCTGGCAGTGGCAGAGTTCACAAATTCCACAGGCTGGAAGTGGGGGCTCTTGCTGAGGAGCGTGTCAGTGGCGTAGGGCTGTGAGTGAAGTCTTGTCAGAGGACGCCCACAGCAGAGCAACAGGGAGTCAACTGAGGGAGCATACATTCTGAGGGTCGCGTTCTGGCCAGATGACCACGCCCACTCCCCTTTATCCTGTTGAGATCTGGACACGGGGACCCTTTCGGGACCCGAAAGACGCATCTTGTTTATGAAGATGTGTAAATGCCCTGTGGGAATTGTGGCCAGTGAAGCACGTTGATAAAGATTCCTGGAGGATTGTGGGATTACTCGGGCCTGACCGCATTGGGTACGGGATTACCCTGAGTGTGTCTGGATCAGGGGATGGAGTGAATGAACGTGTCTGATTTGTGTGATTGGAATCCTATCCTAGGCACGTGCGGATGCGCTTTGCCACTCTTGATGGTGTGGAGGTCTGTCATGTGACTGGAACAGTCACTTCCTGTTCTACTCCTGCATGGCAGCTGCCTAAAGGCCTCAGTATATTTCAAACTAAATCTAATTTGACATGTTCGCACAGGCAAGATGGCGGGTTTGCGACCAAAACGAAACGCCGCATTGGGCTTTGATTGCAGCAGTGTGTGCAGGCTGGCTTGGCAAACTTGTCAAACTATTCGCACAGCCCCTCCCAATACACCATCGCCTGCAATTGGTCAACAATGTCACGTGATTGGTTGCGTTTTACGTATGTCATTTGGGATGCTTGTTTCCGGTTTATCATCACATTATCATCTTGTTATTATCACGTCCAGCTCTTTCTCTACTTATGTTGTTAGCTCTACCTAGCTATATTTTGTGTTGACAAGTGATTTTTTTTTCTATGCAAATCCAGTTTGCAACTTTGCTTTGGGGAAATGCCCGCTTTTATAGCTAGCTAACTTTAGCTTGCTACCAAAAAATGTAATTCATAAGTGATTTTTTTCTCTGCAAAGCTCCCCCATTTTGCAACTTTGTTTTGGTCGCAATGGAAATCAGCAAATTCCGCTGAGATGGAGGGAACCCAAGTCTCAGTGCATATAAAACCTCTGTCAATTCAGAGGAAAACAGAGATAATCTCACTTAAAAACAGGATTCAAAACTGAATTGAATACAGATTACACATTATGTAAGGAACAAGGACATGCCATCCATCTATTCAAGTTCTACAATACAGGCAGGCGTTCTCCGCAATTTATTTCTGTCTTGCAGCAGATGCGGGTATTATTGTTTTTATTAATAATACAGGAACGAAGAAGCGGGGAGAGTACAAATGGTATTGAAAATGACGGGGGAGATTTCTGGTCCTGTTGGATTCAATGTTAATGGAAGAAAGTCATTTGTGGATGCGCATATACAGCGTAGTGTAGCATTAGTCCTGCAGGCAAGGTTTCAGGAGAATTGCACCTTCATGAAACGATATGATAATGCGCGGGTGGTGCCCAAGCCCGTACGTAGCTCATCCCATTACACTAAAGAGCCAGGGTCGGAGAATGCTCTTGTCCCTATTTACAAATGCAATGCAATGTGCAGATTCGTGATAGGCTCTTGACTACTGGGCATAATTTTGACTCAAGCATTCAATCAATCAATAAGTAAATCAAATCTTTACTGATTGATTTAATTTAGCATAGCACTTAATCGAAATGACCTCGTAGGTAGCGGACTGACTGATTTATAATCATGGAGGTTATGGTGGCACATAAGTGAGAGTAATGTTTCAGATTGCATATTGTGCACTGTCTGTGATGGTAGTTATTTTGAGCTTGGTGTGCTCTCTACTGTTCCTAATTGGTGAGTGTATTTTGAGTTTGTCATGTCATATGTCATACAATGGTGGCTAGCAAGCTAGCCATCAGGCTAGCTACTGTCTAATTGATTAAGAGTAGGAGTTCAAGCATTCAACCAAGACAGATTAGCAAGGTTATGGGTTGCTGCTGTAGCGTTAGCTGGCTTGGCTATCTTGTCTGGCTAGTAAGTCACATTACTTCAATCTCAATTGGTTTATCTCTCAGGATGCATGCGGGTTGGGAGTTGCCACCTCTTGCAAAAACACTGGGACACCCGACCATTCGATTTTTTGTAATGGTCACGAAGCCATAAATGGAGCATTACGTGAAGAATTAGGCAAGTAAATTGTAACAGAAACATTTGGCATTTAGATATTCCCTTGTTTTACTGCTTTGGTTTGAAGTTAAATAGGGTATTACAAAAATGTCAGCAACAATCTGAGCTGTTGCTACAGCCAAAACAGCACAGGTCGCAGGCATTTTCAATGTAAAATATAGGATGAGACTGCTTGTTTGCTCTCTGTTATATTGAAAACAACTACATTTATACATATATGTACTGTATTTCATTTTTACTATGTAACGCATTCCCAACATTAACCAATGAAATACATTCATTTAAGGTGTTTTTAACAGAAATTGTTTAATTGGGTCAAATTGGTCATGCTCACATGGAGTAAATGATTTTATATTCTACACACAAAAAGTGTTCAGGATAGGAATTGATGAAGAACAGGAACATTTCATGTCCTGAGAAAAATATATATATTTTACAGAGAACAATCCCAGCAAAACCGTGATGGGTGAACACCATAGACAGTTGCCTGAAGAAATGTGAAGTCGTTTCATTCTTGGAATTGCTAGATTTTTCTCTCACAGGTTGTGCACAATGCCGGCAATTCATTTCTGTCATTGACATTATGATTTTACAAATCCGAATTTGATCACTCACGGTATTGCCACCGACAAAAATTTGTGTTCCTCATTGATCAGATCAACGTCACTGAAGCCGATGTGTAATAACAGGTTGAACAGGGAAGATACCATTGAAAACGATTAATTGCAATATAATAATTAACATTTTAAAGTTTATTTGTATCACTTATTTGTGTATTTTAGACACATTGTGGGAGAATCAGATCTCAGCCAGGGCCAGTTAGACTGAGTGATCCCAACCACACTTAATACTTCTTAAAAAACAACATGTTCTTCAGAGTCTGATGTAATAGGGTTTATTGTACATAATGCGAAATCACATACAAGAAACCAGGCTGGTTTGCGAAAACAGCTCTGACCCCCCTTTCCGGGCATCCACTTTTTAACATGTCATAACCCCTCCTGCTTCGGAGCTTAACGTCATCACCACACCCACCTGACTTAACCCCTCCACATGATCTCATCACATTTCATTCTCCCTTGTGACCACTTCTACTCTCATTTGTTTACATTTTCCATCATTTAGTTCTTTGCTCTTCACTCTTTAATAAAAATAAATAAACAGGGGCGGCTGATGGCGTAGCGGTCTAACGCGCCACACTTTGGTGTGGTGTGCGCTGCCTGTCAGGGACGCGGTTCGAAACCCGTGTCTCTACCAGACCGGCCCTGGTCGTCAGCCCCGATCGGAGGCGGCATTTGGCTGTCCGCCTCCGGGGGAGGGGGGAGGGTGAGCTGGCACGAGTCCGTCGAGGAGAAGGTTAAAGGCGTCCGTGGAAGAATTTCTGTCTCGGAAGAGGCGGGAACAATCAGCCCGGAATGTGTGTCTCGCTCCTGGAGGACGGGCGGCAGACTCGTGGGGGTGGGGAATTTAAATAAATAGGGTATAATTGGCAACCAAATTGGGAGAAAAACGGGAAAAAATTTGAAATTAAAATTAAAAAAAGAAATAAACAGACATAAACATGCACTTCAGCTGACCTAACTGTGTACTATATATTTACATGTATCATGTACTGATCATTTTCTTTGATAAATGGCTACATTGTTCCCACACGATTTATGCAGATAGTCTAATTCCAGGGGTTTATAATCTATATGCCGCGAGAATGCTGCATACTCAGGACTCAGGAATGCTGGCGGAAAATTTAGCAGAATCCCTGATACAAAGGTAAAATAATTAAATGTGGCGGGATTCATTTATTTAACTTTTAATCCATGTCCTCTCCTGCTTGTGCCGTCGGAGACTCGCCGAAACACTTGGACCTTCGATTTGAATTTATGTTTGACTCAATCCTTGTGTTCTTTGTATTACGAGTTCTGTACACTGCACAACTTATATACCTAATGTGTCTGCTTCATTTCAAGTCCTAAGCGTGTCACTCCTAAGCATACCATGTAGGCAATATTTCTGTTTTGCTTGACATTCTGATAATATACTAACAGTGGTTATATTTATGTATAACGCGGACTGTTACTGGCCCATTTAACAAAACATACAGGAATTTAGCCGTGTGCAGATATTATGTTATCTCAGTGATCTATTGGACAACATAGGGACAGAGCATGGAGTTTCTAAGTGCAAAACTTCTCTTTTTTTTCTCACACAACATGTATAATTAAGTCTGTCATACTGAAAGTCAAAGTTAAGTCCAAGTTACTCAACTGCAAGTGCAAGTCCAATAGTAAGGTGCGAGTCGAGTCGTGGAAAGTTAGCTTGAGTGCTACAACACTGCTAAGTAGTAGCGGCTAAACAGGCGCTTCTCCTCTTTTCTCCTGCAGGCTGTGCGGCTCTCCTGCTGGACGCTCCTGAGAGATTCCCTGTACTACACGCTGTCTGTGGCTGCGCTCATCGTGGTGAGGAGAACGTCTCTCCGCCACTGCTTGAGTCTGGCTCACCATGCCTTCCCCCTCCACAAGCCCCTGTTCACTGCGGCCCCGTGTGTCGCTGACAAAAGGAAGGGCAATAAGCTCACACACACTTCACAATGAATAAAGACAGATTTTGGATCCGCGCGCATATATTTTTAATAGTTATTTAATATATGTTTGCTTGCATGTAGTTTGACGGATCGGAATATGATATCAACCCCATTGTTAGAACGGACATTTTCACTCAGCCGTTGTAGTTATCCTCGCAGTTGTCTTCGGTACTGCAGTGAAGTTAAATGAAGCCAGCCCTTTTCAAGCCAATGGAAAGGAGCTAAAGCAGGCAGGGCCAGCATCTGGCTGGTATTTTAATCTGGCAGAGATTTAGTTGCAAAGGAATTAGCTAAATATTGTGAATATCCGCATAGCCACAGTGCAACACTCAGACTTCACATGTTTTATTCAGTCGAGGCGTTCCGGAAGGCCACGAGCCTGTTTTAATGTCAGGAAGCTGGTTTGACATACTTTACGGCCTCGTGAACCTGAAAGTACCCATGTGTAATGCACGTACAGCTTCTCAAAAACCTCACAAGCACTGCACCAAATGTCTCCTGTGTCTCTTGTGAGCATGTTGAAACTAGTCTGTTTTGACAGATTGTGTATAAGAAAATGGACTGGTGCTTGTGAAGATTGTTATGTATTGACTTCTGCACTGTACTCCATGTCCTCTGGCTCTCCTTCTCTGTCCCACACTCTCTCTCACTCTCTCTCAATTCAGTGTTCAACAGTGCATTGTTGGTGTTGAAAGCATTACCAAATCAACAATAACAATTTAAATTGATCAATCTATTATTAAGATGGCAGCATGACATAGATGTCTGCTCTGGAGGTGTGGAGGGAAGAAAGATATTTTCACAAATGACACCATTAACAGGGATGCTGTGTTTCTCGCACTGCATAATGTTTTCAGTGAATATTAAACACCATTATTCCTCTCTCTTCCACAGTTTATCTATGACGAGAAAGTCTCTTGGTAAGCAATTTTTGCTATTTTTTTATCTTGGGTTATAATAATAAATTACAGTTTTTACAGTAAGAATAGAGGTGTCGGAAATGCTGAGCTGTACATATGGCTGGTGATTATTATATTGTTACTGGTGATTGGTGTTATAGTTGTATGTCATAGTCTTGCAGTCTTCTTTGGCCAGACGTAATTGCTAGGTGTGTTTGCTGTTGCAGGTGGGAATCTCTGATCTTGGTACTGATGTACCTGGTTTACATTCTCATAATGAAGTAAGTCCCACGTACACGTTTACAATCTATTTTCCCAACTATTCAGGCTTATCATAATAATGACAAAACCAATAATAATGTATAATGCATAATGGCCATAAATAAATGTAAAAACCAACGTTTTGTGCCTATGCATGTGTGTGTGTGTGTGTGTGTGTTTGCGTGCAGGGACACGTGAGTGACTGCATGCGTCCGCGTGTGTGTCTGTGAGCAAAACCTCGCCATACCTCACCAAAATTCACCATATCTACTAATTGTGTTTTTGCTATTTCTGTGTCCCGTGGACAGGTTCAACACACCTGTGAGGCGCTACTTTGAAAGCAGGAAGAAGAGCTCAGTGAATCTGGCCAACGGGACCACGAGCAACACTGACATAGACGACAACTGCGATGCCACCATGGTGCTGCTCAAGAAAGGTGTGACTCTCAGTGTGACCGGTGGCAGATCGGTGTGCACCCTCTGCATCCTCCACACACACACAGGACAGTCTGCCCCATTACAGCCATGAAAAGCGTGTCCCTCGTGAAGGCTGTGTAAGCACGCGTTTGCCTGTGTGAGGGCATTCGTTTGTGGGTGTGGCAACATGGTGGGCGTGGTCATTGGGCCATGTGCTGATTGGATAAGTGACTCACAAAAGGGCCCTGAATTAGCCAGTGGCCATTTTGTTTATTTTGTTTTGGGGGCGGGGGGGGTGATGAAAAATATCTTCATGGAAGGAATTGTGAGATACAGAGCCAAAAGGAAATTTACTGAAAAACTACCTTAAAGAAAAATAAAGTCTTGTTCAAAACCAGGAGGATTGGGGAGACCCCACGCCCATTCCCTTATGCGATGTCCATTTAAGTCATCCCAAGCTTTGGGAGGCAACAGGAGCGATGGCAGCAGGCGAAGAGGAGGAACAGCCGTGCATGAGTGTTATTGTTTCGCGTGTGCATGTGCATGTCTGCGCCTGTGCGTGTAGTGTGTTTGATTGTGGGCACACGTGTGCTTTGCATGCTTACTTACCTATGGGTCTGCATTTGTAGGCGTGTTTACTGTACAGCGTATCTAGGTCATGTGTGAGTGCGTCGGTCTCATTGGCCTGCCCATGTGTGTGTGTGTGTGTGTGTGTGTGTGTGCGTTGTATGTGTATGTCAGTGTTTGTGTGGTCTTTTATGAGTGCCTCCCTGGGGAATCTCCTGCAGAGGCACTGGGGGCAGTGGAGGGGGAGGGGGGAGCCGTAGTGTGTAACCAGCAGGGGGGGCTCTATATGGAACATTCCAGCATGTGTTGTATCGTACGATGTCCACTGGGACCGTGTGTGTGCACGCAGCCACTCTCCTCACAGTCCCCCACCTGGCAACAGCCACGCATGACAGACATTCAGCAGTGTCCCCATAGCTGAGTCAGTGTTAGCAACGCAAGAAGCTGCCATAGACCAGCCTAATGAATGTAAATGTATCGACTATGACATAATTAAATATAAAAAATGGACTATTGTACATATCCATAAGTTATCATTTTTCATAACCTGTACATTTTTCTCACTGGAGTGTTACCAATCCCAAAGCAGTATAAGAAGAGAGAAGTCAAACAGTCTCATAGCAGTGATTTTTTATTTTTTATTTTAACAAACCAATGACCTCATTTGTTCTCGCGTTGCCACGGTAACTGGAATGCAGCGTAACTAAGGCAAACGAACAGAATGTTAAATGAATTAATGATATTAACCACAAAAGGCTATTGAGATGCATTCTATCTGATTTTTGAAGAGGTTTCCTTGATTATCGAAACAAAGACACTTTGCATTTGCCATATGGTCGAATACTAAGTATTATTAATTCATTCAAAGGGTATTAATTCATGGGACAAATGGATGAGGTTTGCTCAGTCCGAGAAACACTACCGTGTGTTCTGATAGCCTTTATCAAGATAAAACTGTCATTTAGTTACTTTGAGGATGAAATGTGAGTGTACAGTAATCCAATGCAGCTGTTAGCACTGTCCCAGTGAGTCGTCAGCCCCGATCGGAGGCGGCATTTGGCTGTCCGGGGGAGTGGGGAGGGTGAGCCGGCACGAGTTCGTTGAGGAGAAGGTAAAAGGCGTCCGTGGAAGAATTTCCGTCTCGGAAAAGGCGGGAACAATTGGCCCGGAATGAGTGTCTCGCTCCTGGAGGATGGGCGGCGGACTCGTGGGGGTGGGGAATTGAAATAAATAGAGGGTATAATTGGCAACCAAATTGGGAGAAAAACAGGAAAAAATTAGAAATAAATTAAAAAGAAAAAAAGAAAAGAAAAGTGAAACATCGCCCTTTTTGATATTTTTATAAAAGCTGTACACTATCAGGGGACAAAGATTGTCAAATCTATTACCACAAAAAAAATCTATTATGATGTGTGTTTTGTAGTAAAAATGAGTGGTGTACACTGAATAAATACAGTCTCTCTGCACTGTGAAATAGGAAAAACACAGTTATTCACAAAAGTTGTTGATGAGTGACAGGTTGTTTCTTCTTGCAAAATAGATTTGGGGTTTAAAATTCAATTAAGAGGCTTTATGATAGGGGTGCGCGAGGGTGGGTCATTTTTGACCCTGTGGACACGGGGAGTATACAAAATATGAAGATTACACAAGGCTTAAATTGAATGTTATCTCACTGTCACACAACCCCCACTTTCCAGCAGACCTGCTTATGGTCAGAGGAGGGCAGTTAGCATGGCCAAATAATCGCTAGTGCTAAGAAACCTGGAACACTCCCAAAGTAGCTGTCGATTGATTTGATTAGTGACCCCGATCCAGATTCCTTGTACGATGTCGGATACGCTCTGTAGGAAGGAGTTCCTAATCTAGAGGGTTAAGGCGTACATGCTGTTGCCATCGTTTGGATGAAAGCAGGTCTTTGGATGTGGGCTCAGTTCAGCTTACCCCTGCTATGTCCGCAGCCACCTTCCACCGCAAGCCGTCGGTGCTGATGGTGGACGAGCTGCTGTCGGCCTACCCACACCAGCTGTCCTTCTCCGAGGCGGGGATGCGCATCATGATCACCAGCCACTTCTCCCCTCGAACCCGTCTCACCATGGCCTCCCGCATGCTCATCACCGAGGTAAGGAGCTGCCTGTTCTGGCCAGCAGAGCGCCACAAAGGTCTTCCCGCTTGCAGGTTGCGAAAGTCTTGAGATGCAAGGCTCTGGGGTGTCTGGGCTGACCGGTTCGTCATCGTCCAGGTCCAACACGACCGCTTTCCTCCCTTCACCGCAGCTTAAAACGTGCATGAAACAGGGCCTGGCGGATAGTGTAGCGGTCTAACACACCCGTATTTGGTTGGTCCTGAACGAGTGTGAGCTGCCTATCAGGGATGCGGTTCAAAAACCGTCTCTGCCAGACCGGCCCTGGCCGTTAGCTCCGATCGGGGATGGCATTTGGCTGTTGGCTCCTGAGGGAGGGGGGGAGGGTGGTCGGCATGAACTCGCTGTGAAGCTGGAGGTGGTGGATCATCGCTGGCCTTGGAGAATAGCTTGCCCTGTAGAGACGGGCATAAAGGGTTCATCTAAATAAATAGGGGGTATAATTGGCTTTAGGGGTGCGGGTGGCGCAGCGGGAACTCGAGAGGCACAACTGGATATTAAGAAGAGAGAAAGAAGAATAAAAAGGGGGAAAAGTTTTTGAATGAAAATGCATACGCGGTTTTTATGTAAGATTACCATCTTCAAATCTGCTTCATTACTTGTGCCAAAGATAGCAGGCACACACAAACTGAACTTCCTCAAGCACAAAATGGCAATCCATGTTCCAACATTTTATTTCAGGGCATTTTGGCACATTCAACATTTTAAGGGCAAGTACAAAGTCTTTTGGCATCAGTGAGGTCCATACTGGTGGGCCTTACTGCCAGGCTGTGATACTGAATGCTATTCCTTTGTCACACAGTGCGGAATGCACACTATACTTTAGACCACATTAGCTGCGTGCGCTTTTAAGGTCTGTGTTAACTAGTGAAATGGAGAGGTAGTTAATCACAATGAAGACGATGTGTGACTTCGGACAGGGCGTAACAGTAACAAATAACTCAAAGCACCCTGTCTGTGGCTGTGATGGGTTATTGATTGTGTGTTTGCGCGTGGCCCCACAGAGGCAGCGTATGATTAACAGCAAGTCGTTCACTAACGGAGACCCCGAGGTGACGGTGCGGATCCCAGGCCGGAGGGGCATGGAGAACGGACTGGGCGGGGCCGAGAGGGGCCTCAACGGGCGCCGCGGGGGCCACGGCGATGAGGACGCGCGGGGCATCGTGGACGGCGACGAAACGGAGAACGAGAACGAGGACAACGAGAACAACGAGAACGACGAGGAGGAAGAGGAGGAGGGAGAGAACGAGGGACCATATGTTCCCTTCCACGCCCCAGGTACTAAACCACGTGACTGATTTTAGTGATGATCTCATAGAATACATCTTAAAGCCTGGCTCAGGACACCTTCTGCTGTATTCTGGAGTAATATACATAACGCAGAACTACACTACACTAACTTAGCGGTCCTTGGCCACTACTAACAATAACCAATAACAAAATAATATTGTGGTATATTGCTATGAAAAGTTTAATATCGATAAAACATTGTTAACAGCTCAATTAAAAAGCGCCTAGGGAGGTTCACTGGAATGATCTCTAGTTTGCCTTAAAAACGATCATTTAAGTTGCATATCCAATTAGAGCCTGAGATCAGTTTTACGTTTTCCATAAAAATACAGGCCTTTTCATAATTCTTTTTTAGTACACTTATGCAGGAACAAGACAAAAGTTTCAGTGTTCAAGACGTCATTAGTGTCATCTAAAAGTGCACAGCAAGACAATTTCCTTTATAAGGCTGATTCATAAAGCTATACCACGTTCAAACAAGCACTTACCCACAGGTTGATCAACACTGGGTGCCCTGTTAAAAGCAGTGGCTGGGGATGCGGAGGACTGTGGTGGTGTGTGTTTGTGAGTGCGTGCGTGCGTGTGGGTTGAGTGCATGTTGAGTGTGTGTTTGTGAGTGCGTGCGTGTGGGTTGAGTGCATGTTGAGTGTGTGTTTGTGAGTGCATGCGTGTGGATTGAGTGCATGTTGAGTGTGTGTTTGTGAGTGCGTGCGTGTGGGTTGAGTGCATGTTGAGTGTGTGTTTGTGAGTGCGTGCATGTGGGTTGAGTGCATGTTGAGTGTGTGTTTGTGAGTGCGTGCGTGTGGGTTGAGTGCATGTTGAGTGTGTGTTTGTGAGTGCGTGCGTGTGGGTTGAGTGCATGTTGAGTGTGTGTTTATGAGTGTGTGCGTGTGGGTTGAGTGCATGTTGAGTGTGTGTCTGTGACTGCGTGCGTGTGGGTTGAGTGCATGTTTAGTGTGTGTTTGTGAGTGCATGCATACGTGCGGGTTGAGTGCGTGTTTGTGAGTGCGTGCGTGTGGTTTGAGTGCATGTTGAGTGTGTGTTTGTGAGTGCGTGCGTGTGGGTTGAGTGCATGTTGAGTGTGTGTTTGTGAGTGCGTGTGTGTGGTTTGAGTGCATGTTGAGTGTGTGTTTGTGAGTGCGTGCGTGTGGATTGAGTGCATGTTGAGTGTGTGTTTGTGAGTGCGTGCGTGTGGGTTGAGTGCATGTTGAGTGTGTTTGTTTGTGAGTGTGTTTGTGAGTGTGCATATGTTGAGTGTGTGTTTGTGAGTGCGTGCATACGTGTGGGTTGAGTGTGTGTTTGTGAGTGCATGCGTGCGTGTTGAGTGTGTGTTTGTGAGTGCATGCGTGCGTGTTGAGTGTGTGTTTATGAGTGCATGCCTGTGTGTTGAGTGTGTGCTTGTGACTGCGTGCGTGTGGATTGAGTGTGTGTTTGTGAGTGCATGCCTGCGGGTTGAGTGTGTGTTTGTGAGTGCATGCCTGCGTGTTGAGTGTGTGGTTGAGTGTGTGTTTGTGAGTGCAGTGCATGCCTGCGGGTTGAGTGTGTGCTTGTGAGTGCATGCGTGCCGCTCACGCCCTGCTCTCTCTCTCGTGGCTCCTCTCTCCGCCGTGCCGCGCTCTGCCGCGCTCAGCCGGGGCCTGCAACAAGGTGAAGTGGCTGCTGGCGTGGCCGCTGTGCCTGCTCCTGTTCTTCACTGTGCCCGACTGTGGCAGCCCGCGCTGGGAGCGCTGCTTCATGGTCAGCTTCATCAACTCCACTATGTGGATCGCCGGCTTCTCCTACATCATGGTGTGGATGGTGAGGAGATCCTGAGCGCCGTGCCCACCGCCACACCCTAACCTCCCACCCTAACCTCCCGCTGTGCCTTAACCCAACAGCAGGGACGGGGGCCCTGGTCCCAAACCCCCCTCTCAAAGGCTGTGACGCGTTCGCTACTACCGAAACGCCACCGTTCTGCTCTTTCACACGCGCGCCTAAAGAGGTTTTCTGTTCGCGCGGCCTTGCCGTGGGCGCTGTTTTCATCCCAAGTGTCCGAGGGTCGACGGTAGTCCGTTTCTCGTCACAGGTGACGGTGATCGGGTACACGCTGGGCATCCCTGATGTCATCATGGGCATCACCTTCCTGGCGGCTGGCACCAGCGTCCCCGACTGCATGGCCAGCCTCATCGTGGCGCGGCAAGGTAGGCACACCTGGGTTGAACCCCCCCCTCCCCCAATGACCTGCTGTACCAACGGTGCTTATCGATCTCGGCTGCTGCATAACAAGCTTTTATGGCTTATCACTCAGGGATGTGCGGTGGCAGTGTGGCATAAAGAGCGGGGAACTAGTGCATAACCAGAAGGTGGGTGGGTTCAACTCCTGGCTACAGTACTGCTGCTGTACCCCTGAGCGAGGCACTTAATCTGAATTGCTACTGGTCGTGTAATTAATAATTGTAAGATCATTTAACCAAAGTAAATCACCCTGGGTTATAAGACTATGACCATTTTTGATAAAGTGCCATCAATGTGAAATAGTGGTCAGAGCTATAAGAGATGATGAACACAGTGAAGTCCTTTGGGAAATGAAAATCGGGCTCCTGCAAAACACAGAGATTTTCAGCTTCCACAGAACACAGAGGAGATACAAAAATACAGCAGGAATGTTCTGCTCTTCTGGGGTCACAGGGTCCCCCTGTCCCCCGAGGAACAGCGCTGACCTCATAGGAGGGTTCGCTCTCGCACCGTGGACCTGAGGTCAGGGTCAAAGGTCCAGGAACGGTCGAGAACGGCTCCTGTTGTAGGTGTCAGCTGAAGAGCCAAGTGGGCCTGTGGAAGTGGGTATTGTCAGGTGACCGCTGAGCTCCACCGGCACATTCTTCATTTTTATTTCCTCAGCGTCAAATATTTGTCAATGCATCTGTAACAAGTTGGCAAAAAAAACGCCCTAAATTCTTCCACTAGATTTGCAAGATTTGTCATTATTGGAACATCTCCAGAACATTTTAACAAAGTCAAATAGTCTGTGGAAATGGTGAATGATTGTGTAAATTTGTGCGAATATGTGTTACGGCATGGCAACATATAAAACAGACCCCGTTTTTTGTTTGTGTTGCTATGTGGTCCATCAATACAAGGGGCAAAAAGTGCAAGATCGACTTCCTTAAACGAGTTGATGTTCTATCCTGCTCCATCTGTTATCTCAGGCTTGGGCGACATGGCCGTCTCCAACTCCATCGGGAGCAACGTGTTCGACATTCTGGTGGGTTTGGGCCTGCCCTGGGCTATTCAAACCCTGGCCATCGACTACGGCACCTACGTGAGTGGCAACAGCGCCCCCTCGTGTTGACTTACATTTTCCCACCCTCCCGCGTCCGCCCCCAACAAGAGCACATTCCAACTCTCCATTATTCCCAGCCATGGTTGAAACAAAGTTTAAAGTGCCAGAGGTTATGTATCATTGTCCCTTTTTGTCTGACACGCATTTCCTTTATAGATATTTTATTTTATTAACGTCGCATAAAAGATGCACGCAGGATCCTTAGGCGCTGTGTGGATTTCTGAGATGCCGCTTCCCGATGACGTCTGAAGTTTGCGTATGAAACTCTGCGCTTTCCATCTATTGCTGCTTTTCGTCTGCGAACACACCGCGCCACTCCGGCATTACGAGAGGTTGAGAAAACCTTTAGAGGGGGAAAGAGGAATTTGAGAGGAATCCAATACAATGTGGCTTCGTGTACACCTGCTGTACACAGCAGAACAAATTGGATGCGCATGTTGAGTGGAGGAATGTGCCTAGCCTCTCCCTCAACACAAACATGTCCCCCACTTTCAGAGCGATGTTCTGCCCGGCTTTCGCTGTTGCTTCTCCCTTAAGTGTGTGAGGTTCGACTGCGAATGGGAATGGGATATCTTTGAGGGCAAATATACGATCTGCAAAGTCAGGAATCTCTCTGAACTTAGGCACTCACGTACGTTTTCAACATGACATTTTTGTTTCATTTCCACTGTGGAGCACTTTGGGCTGCAAGACTTCATATGAAATGTTGTATACAAATAAATGTAGTCATATTATTATTATTGTTATTATTATTATTATACTCACCTCTATTTTAAAATAATAAAACATCAAGAGACTGTACCTAAAATGTGTTATCTTTATAATGCACGTGTTAAATGCATTTGGGGTTGGTCGAGAAAGGACTTTCAGCGGAAGGGTCAGCGCTGCAACCCCAGAGTCACGTGTTAGGAAAGAAACTGGGCCCCCTGACTTGAATCCTGTTTTCCCTTTTTCAGGTACATTTAAACAGCAAGGGGCTCATCTTCTCTGTGGGACTGCTGCTGGCCTCAGTATTCGTCACAGTGAGTCCAGCCCCAAAGAAGTGCACAGATCGCACACTCTTTCCTCTTTGACTATAAAACATTCAATATAAGAGCAAACAGCGTAATTTAAGTTAGAAAGCCTCGACAAAGCATGGACTCGTAAAGTTACATTTCTGCTGTAATGTTTGTGACGTCTCTCTCATGTTCTGTCCTTCTCTCCGTGTCCCTCTCTATCTATCTATCTCTCTCTCTCTCTCTCTCCATTTCTCTTTCTCTCTCTCCATTTCTCTGTCTCTCTCTCTCCATCTCTGTCTCTCTCTCTCTCTATCTCTCTCTCTCTCTTTCTCTCTCCATCTCATCTCTCTCTCTCTCTCTCTCTCTCTCTCTCTCTCCATCTCTCTGTCTCTCCATCTCTCTCTCTCTCTCTCTCTCCATCTCTCTCTCTCTCTCTCTCTCTCTCTCTCTCTCTCTCTCCATCTCTCTGTCTCTCCATCTCTCTCTCTCTCTTTCTCTCTCTCCCTCCATCTCTCTGTCTCTCTCTCTCTCTCTCTCTCTCTCTCTCTCTCTCTCTCTCTCTCTCTCTCTCTCTCTCTCTCTCTCTCTCTCTCTCTCTCTCTCTCTCTCTCTCTCTCTCTCTCCATCTCTCTCCACCCAGGTCCTGGGTGTGCACTTGAATAAATGGACCCTGGACCGGCGGCTGGGCGTGCTGTGCCTGCTCATGTACTTCGTGTTTGTCTGCTTCTCCGTCCTCATAGAGTTCAACGTCTTCACCTTCGTCAACCTGCCCACGTGTCGCCATGACACTGACTTCTGAGCCTCGCTCCCTGGAGGAAGGCCGCGCACACCTCCCTCCCTCCCAGTCATGCACTTCTCCTCCATTTAAATTATTGCGTTTCTTTGTCACACTGGTGCACTATGAACAGAGGCGATGCACGCCTGAGATTCGGGGGTCCCAGGGAGAGGAGAGAAAACAGGCTTTCTGGCAGGACAGAGACACAAATGTATATTTTTTTTGGTCGGCTGCCGTCTGCTTTGACGCGGAAAAGGAGAAAAAAACCTTTTTGAATTTTGTACGGTTGGATCAAACTGGATCATGACTGATTGATAATATCACTATTATATTTTACAAGGAGATTTATTTTACTAGCTGCTAACTGGCTGAGACGAAGCTGGACTGATGAGAATGCTATAGTGGATCGTTATTATTATTATTGTTATTATTATTATGTAAATAATTATTTTATTAATATATAATAATGATGTAAATTATTATTATTATGGGTATTGATATTAAGAATGCTCTTGGGATACACTCTTTTTGTTTGGGGTTTTGAGTTCATTTTGGGTCTAGACGAAGGGTGCAGGTGACCTGATGTACATATATGTGGATGGTGTGAGCAGTTCTTTCTTTTTGATGAGGGCATTTCCCCCTTGTCCCCCATGCCCCCCTGGTCCTAGGGCAGGCAAAGGGGGTGCCGCGTGGCCCTGGCAGGGCTGTCTGGAGGGAGAGAGAGAGAGAGAGAGCATGTCGGACCTACATACAGAAACACTGGAGAAAAGCAAAGAGAACCGCTCCCTGCCTGTCTCGGGCGAAACTTTTGGGAAGGGTGCCCGGCTGGGGCCCCTCTCCCCCCTGTACCTGGGTGTACTGTGTCTGTGGGCGGAAACGCTTTTCGTATGAAATGTTTTATGAAGTCAGACCTTTAGGAAGAAGACAACCAGCGTCCCACGGGGGTTATAGGCGTCACGGAGCTGGCGGTGATGGGTGAGCACGGCGGAGCCCCTCACCCTCCATATCAAAGACGATTGGTGCGAAGAGGAGACATCGCTTTCTCTTTGATATCAGGACCGAACCATGCGCTGGTTATTTAATCCTTTGTGTTTCTTTCCTCTGTGCTTTGTGAGGCAAAGGCTCAGTCCTATTTATTAATTTATTGAAGGTTATTTATGTGCATACGATGTATTTTCTTTCTCAGAAATCTACCCACAGCTTTCCCAAAGAGGAGATCACCCTGGAGTCAGAGTCCAGCACTGTCACTTTAGCACGCAGAGCTTCTCATCAGACTCTCGTTTGTACTGCGTTCTTTGCTCCTCTTATTCTGACCACAGGATGACCTGTCCGCTCTGCTTTCCTTCAAAAGATCGATCATAGAATCTTCTATTTTTCACAGATAAGCGCAGATTGTGAAAACGAACCACTACTTTTTAACTGTGTTCTCACATTTTAACAAAAATGGTACACTCGTCTGTTAATTGACTGTTTGATCTTAACATCCCTGTTGCGTAAAGAATTCAGGCCCTTTTTCCGGGTGAGGGTTTCTTGTTTTGGTACAGTTAGCCCTATTGGCTGATTAGCAGGAATTGATCCTGGTAAAATGAAGCTGACATCAATGTGAAGACTGAGACTGAGGCAGCCTAGTTCTGGCCTGCCTTCCTCATACAGATGCTTTGTGCACAGAGCGTGAAGCACCATTATGTCATGGGTTCTCATCCCATTCTCCAGAGACAATATTGTGTCATAACTCATCCTAAAGCACCAAATATTGCAAACAAGGGACTTTGTATTAGCGATTAAGCAACACCCAGTGTTATTGTTCATATCGTAAGGGTAGAAATGTAGTCAAAGCAGTCTGATCTTTCTGCATTTTTTTTCTGCAGTATTTCTGCATTTTTTTAAATAACAGATTGATTATTTGTATTTTGTAATGCACAATGTTTAGACGTGTTTTCTGCTCATTGACCCTAGGCTGCACAGTCAGACTATTACTGCTCGTCTCTTTTGAGTTTGGTATGTTTTTCATACTTAATTTTCTCAACCTGATGTTTCTCCGGGACTGTCACCCGAACTAATGTTTTGTGTGCTGGGGTGATATAACTTCCCTTTTCCCCCATGGATGGGTGATCATAGCTGTCCCGTCCCTTGGCCTAGGAAGTCGAATCATGAATGTCAGACAAATGAAGCTCCCCCTTTTGGAGTTGGTAGCTGTATCATTCAAAGGCAGCTATGCTGAAGCTCATAACATGGTCTTCACTAAAGAGAAAAGGTTTTATGGGTATGGAGTTTGGAAAGACTGACACTAAATCTTCAATTCCATTGTGGCAATGTAGGCTTTTGAAATATAACTCTGAACATCTGTGTTATGCCATAATAAATTAAATTATATAATTGTTGTATCAAATATAGACATTGTTCTTTAATTGATATGTAACTGAAATGTTACTCATGGTATGTTAATCATCCAGCATATTGAGGTTTAGGTGGTCTCCTTTGTTGCCAGAGGATTTTGCATTTGGTATTGTATTATTTAATCTAAGATCGTGGAGGTGGCCATCATCTGATGTGTTTTTCTTGCCGTTGGTTATAAGGAAACAATCCTTTGACCTTAGTTTGTGGATCAATGATATCAGAGTGACACTTGAAATGTGTTGTAGAAAACTCTGCTTGGAATGTTTTACACACATATATATGTTTATACACACACAAACAAAATTGCTCTATGTCAATGTAATCCTTGTGGTGTATATAATTCAGATTTTAAATGATTTGACTCTTTTTTTGATGGGGGGAGGTGATGAAAGTAACTGTTGTAAAAAAAACTAAATTGTTTTTTTATGTTATAGGGAAGAAACACAGGGTTTAATTGTGAGATGAATATATTCTTATTTGTAAGAAAATTATTATATGTTTATATTACTGTATTTGCTAAAACACACACATACAGTATACTGTTTAAGGTAGACATACAGATGTTAATAGCGCACTAATGTCTGCCTACCACTAGAGGGCATTGTAGGGCATATTTAGGCAGGTTTATACCGGCTATTCTATTCACTTATCACAAAATTGAGTGTAGAACAGCAGCAGAATCTGGTAATAATTTATTGAAATTAGTTTCTCACTGCATCGTTCAAACCTATGTGCAGTACTTCTGTCATACCTCTGAAACATAAGCCTCAAAATGTCATTATATATTATTGTTAATACTGTTTTAGATTGTACAGTTGTAGACAAAGTATTGCCATAGGCCTACATGACCAAATGTGATCAAGTTGAAAATAATACATATTTTAATTGCAAAAAGCACATCATACTGTTAAAATCAGTACAGTATGAAATGTAATTAAAATATATTAGCATATATTAAAGCAATTTATAGAAATGTGCAGTGAGCAGCTGGACATACAGTTGGATGTACATATTTCTCTGTGCATTCTCACACAACTCACACACAACCTACACAATATGATACTATAATTTGTTTTTCAATAGGCATCAGGAGTTTTTTTCTGCAGGGGTGCTGTCTAACACAAAACATACATTTAATATAATTTGTGATATTCACAGGGTGAGGTGTTGCTTCTGTACATAAATATATATATAAATATAAATATACATATACATTTATTTATATATTTTGTCCTAATCTGTATATCTGTTGATTATATTTGGATAGATTTATGTAGAGTCCTTTTTTCTCCGCACTGTTTCGTTGAGTTGAGATTGTGATGAAATCACCTCACAAAGTCATAGACGGCTGTTGACTCGCATGGCGATAATTATTTAAAGAATTTCTAATTATGACCTGTACCTACTAGAACTGATAGTGTATGGGCCCAGGGCACAGCATTACGAAACTGCATGCGATAGATTTGGTCATCGCTGGGCCATTGGGGATACAAATGTTGAAAACAGGAGTGTTTCCGATCAGCAGCAGAGTTTCTAGAACTTTCACTGGATTTATGGAACAGAGAAGTTTACTTTTGTGTACCAGACAGTTATGTTCAGATGTTTGTAAATTTGAACTTTTGCTACTCAAGCATAAATAAAGATACCTTTTTTAAAGGTCAGCCAGAGGTCAAGTGTTGCCTTGTTCTCCGTGCTTTGTTTATTCCATTGAATTCCTCATCAAATGAAACCCTAAGGATTATTTGTTAAGTGGACCTGAGTGCTGTTCCTAATCACAGCCTCAGCTGTAGATTAACATATTTTTGCATAAGTAAATACATTTGGAAAATCAGTTTTGCCTGGTGGAGCAGATTTTGAACTCGAACTTCCACGAGAATTGTAAGAGATGTAGGTTGCCACAATTCACAAGCTCATATTTATTCAGCCAGTGGCAAAACATTTATAATTATGTTGTGTCGTGTGTAAAAATGGTAAAACATGTAAAACACAATTTCTCTGAAATGTGCCCTAGACACACACACACACACACACACACACACACACACACACATATATATATATTACTAGAGGGGGCTGCTGGCTGGATGTCTCATCCTGTTAAGGCACTGTTTTAGTGTGTAGATGAGCCCCATAGTCTGGTATTGAATCCGGACTGTGCCAGTGCCAACTGTGGCCAGCAGCCCCAGAGGGAAATGCAGGACACAGCTGACATCAGTGAATAGAACTTAGAACATGATTCGTCATTCCAAATTGGGAGGAAAATGGGAAAAAGCATATAAGAAGTAATTAATAAATAAAACTTCAGTAGAACTACTGTAGTACCTCCATTCTGTGACTGTAAGTATCTCATTGTAATCCAGTCAAATCATAGGCTTTAGATGACTGCATAGCATACATTTGTGTTAAAATCTCTTCCTCAAGTTCTGAAAAATATATATATCTATGACATCTCCAATAATATAGATAAGCTTAGATAAAAGATAAGAGCCTATAAGATATGTCAGTCACTCTAAGCACTGTAATTAATGTACTGAAGTTCATGGCACACAAGCTAAGACCAAAACCAAAATAAAGTTACTCTCAACAAATGGAGTTGTGAAGGCCCCACAACCACACACTTGTGCAAAGTGTCTTGTTTTGGCTCACCTTACTTCTGCTTGGTGCTTAAAACTGCCACCAGACCCTTCTTTTCCTTCTTTGCATTTGTTAGCTTCAACGCCCTGGCACTTTGCTTTATTTAGACATTTCATTCCCTTAAACAGTAAGGCGAAAACATTGTGAGGACTTGCCACATGTAGCATCGTTTTTTCAGGCCAAATAAAATCCAGGGGTTCCAATTTGTCCTCTAAACATCAAAAATATATATTTTTAAAATAAACTGCACAATTATTTTTTCAAAAACACCAAGGAGAAACCAAAGTGCACTTTGCTACACTCTTTATTTTCATATTCTACATTAGTCGGCACCTCATTAAGATTTAGGTGTGCATCCTCCTCTTTTGTAAAGCAAATTAGATGTACCAGTACATTTCAGATTAACATGACAGACATCAACAACATATACAGACACAGCTAAGTAAGGGTAGGGGATTTGTAAAGATACTATTTATAAAGTAGCCCCACAAGGTACTGTATGCCGTGACCTGTAGCTTAATACTGCAACAAAAGATTTCTTGATATAATGTTGTGTCATAGGACTTCTGTACTGTTATGCAGTACTTCTATGTATGCACCCTTACGTCTGGTGAGATGGGGCTGTGAGTTTCACAATGCAAACTTTGGGAACAATAAGAATAATTGTGTAGAGTAAGAATTCACTATTCCAAATATGGGGCATAGGTGACTCTTCCCCATGATGTACCTCACAATAATAGAGATGTCAGACTACTTTCATACACCTCGTTTTAGTCAAGAGCATAGAACCTGCATCGTGTCTCAGTCAGCGCAACACTGATACTTGAAGAAGTTCAATATGTAATTTAGGTGCACTAAATCAAAACTCTTGAGCAAGCTCAAGGTATTATTCTAATGGTGTCCAAAAACTGATTTGGCATTGTGATTATGTTTTGTGGAAGTGCTTCTTTCCCCCTTTTTACAGGTTTCATAATGTGTCAATTGTAATATAAATATGGCCTAGTGAAGAAGCAGGTTTCTCTTAGGCAATTTGTATGTGTGAAAACGTGGAATATTTTAGCAGTCTCCTTCCTGAGACATAACTTGGGAATGGTAAAGGAAATAGTTCTGCATGCCCTAAACAAAAAATATCCCAATAGGGGGTTGGAATTTGTATGATCTTTTATGTATATTTTAAGAACGTTGGCACTAAAAATGCAGTTTTTAATTATGTAAATGGCAGATATATATGAAAAATAAAAAATGCTGGAGAAACCTACAATATAGTATTTTAAATCCCTAGAATGTCAGTAAACTACTCGTTTTATGTGAACCTATGTCATTTCATTGTTATGTTTCCTTGCAACTGTGAAATGGTTTAAAAATAAAATAAAACATTTGTGAATCTTCATTTTCTTGAAGGGTCCTTATCTACCGTCCAGCAATGTCCTGAGGAGCAGAGGCGGCGCCGGGAGGAGGGGTTGCGGGGCTGTAGCCCCATCAGGAATTTGCATAGCACCGGCGCAGTAGTGAAATAGGGGAAGCTGGACTGTTTGCATTGATAGTCGACGAAAGTAAAGACGTCAGCAAAAAAGAACAGGTGTCTGTGGTGGCACGCTATTTGCACAATGATGTTGCACTGGAAGAATTTCTACATTTCACTCCAGCCGATGGATTAGACGCTGATTCGCTTTTAAAAACAATCAAACTGACACTTAATAAATGCAACATTGACCACAATACGGCGCAGCCGTTATGTCAGGCTGTCATAACCGTGTAGCAGATAAATTCAGAAAAGATGTCCCACAGGCACTGTATATCCATTGCCACACTCATCGTCTAAATCTTGTTTTGGTGGACTGCGTTAAAACCCGGCGGCAGAGTTCTTTGAATCAGTGCAGGTGCTGTACACCCATGGCCAAAAGTTTTAAGAATGACACAAATATTAATTTTCACAAAGTCTGCTGCCTCAGTTTTTATGATGGCAATTTGCATACTCCAGAATGTTATGAAGAGTGATCAGATGAATTGCAATTAATTGCAAAGTCCCTCTTTGCCATGAAAATGAACTTAATCCCCCAAAAAACATTTACACTGCATTTCAGCCCTGCCACAAAAGGAATAGCTGACATCATGTCAGTGATTCTCTCATTAACACAGGTGAGAGTGTTGATGAGGACAAGGCTGGAGATCACTGTCATGCTGATTGAGTTAGAATAACAGACTGGAAGCTTTAAAAGGAGGGTGGTGCTTGAAATCATTGTTCTTCCTCTGTTAACCATGGTTACCTGCAAGGAAACACGTGCAGTCATCATTGCTTTGCACAAAAAGGGCTTCACAGGCAAGGATATTGCTGCTAGTAAGATTGCACCTAAATCAACCATTTATCGGATCATCAAGAACTTCAAGGAGAGAGGTTCAATTGTTGTGAAGAAGGCCGCAGGGCGCCCAAGAAAGTCCAGCAAGCGCCAGGACCGTCTCCTAAAGTTGATTCAGCTGCGGGATCGGGGCACCACCAGTGCAGAGCTTGCTCAGGAATGTCAGCAGGCGGGTGTGAGTGCATCTGCACGCACAGTGAGGCGAAGACTTTTGGAGGATGGCCTGGTGTCAAGAAGGGCAGCAAAGAAGCCACTTCTCTCCAGGAAAAACATCAGGGACAGACTGATATTCTGCAAAAGGTACAGGGATTGGACTGCTGAGGACTGGGGTAAAGTCATTTTCTCTGATGAATCCCCTTTCCGATTATTTGGGGCATCTGGAAAAAAGCTTGTCCGGAGAAGAAAAGGTGAGCACTACCATCAGTCCTGTGTCATACCAACAGTAAAGCATCCTGAGACCATTCATGTGTGGGGTTGCTTCTCAGCCAAGGGAGTGGGCTCACTCACAATTTTGCCTAAGAACACAGCCATGAATAAAGAATGGTACCAAAACATCCTCCGAGAGCAACTTCTCCCAACCATCCAAGAACAGTTTGGTGACGAACAATGCCTTTTCCAGCATGATGGAGCACCTTGCCATAGGGCAAAAGTGATAACTAAGTGGCTCGGGGAACAAAACATCGACATTTTGGGTCCATGGCCAGGAAACTCCCCAGACCTTAATCCCATTGAGAACTTGTGGTCAATCCTCAAGTGGCGGGTGGACAAACAAAAACCCACAAATTCTGACAAACTCCAAGCATTGATTATGCAAGAATGGGCTGCCATCAGTCCGGATGTGGCCCAGAAGTTAATTGACAGCATGCCAGGGCGAATTGCAGAGGTCTTGAAAAAGAAGGGTCAACACTGCAAATATTGACTCTTTGTGAAATGCTTGTAATTATACTTCAGTATACCATCGTAACATCTGACAAAAAGATCTAAAAACACTGAAGCAGCAAACTTTGTGAAAACCAATACTTGTGTCATTCTCAAAACTTTTGGCCACGACTGTACAATTATTTTTCGGGCTCCGTCCCTCATGATCTTTTCCTAAAAAACAAAAATAAATCGAGCCAACACAAGCTCCCGTTGATTTTGCAATGAGTGAGATGGTCTAAGCAGTGTTTATCTGTCATGTTGTGGCAATGTTTTCCTGGCTACTGGCATTGAGGGTCTTGGTCATTGTATTATTTTTTGAGTGCGTGAGATGGCAGTACAGCTAAATCAATGCATAGCATGCTTGTTGTAGCAGCCGTGCTGTAATATCAGACTAGAATCTAGATGGTTTAAACATTATGCGTAGTAATGTAGCCTTTATAGCCGTGTTCTGCGTGCCCGTGACCTGCACGGGTGTCTAAATTTAATGAGCACCCCCTCACAACCATAAAGCACCCCCTTAGCACCCCCAACCAAAATTTTCTGGCGCCGCCCCTGCTGAGGAGGATAGGGCCAGAGTGCGTTTGTTATTGGAGATCTTCTGGAAATAAACGAATTTACAAACTGGCCTCTTAAAGATACAAACGGCGAAAGACTTGGTTAAAATAATGCAGGATAGTCGACCTTTAGAAAAATACGTGGATGAGTATGATTGCATGAGTCAAAGATTTTCTGACTTTCACTGAGCCGTCCGTTATGCGTTCCATGAATAAAATGCCCCTTCCGATGGCTGGATACACTTGGATACACGATGCAATAAAATATGTCTTAGACAGGTCAAAGCAAGCAACCTTTCGTGCATCAAGTACAGTGTAGGTAGCGCTACACAAGAATACGGTTTCACATGCGCCCCTCTTCAGAAACTCCCTCTGGAGTACCGTTGCACTTAGCTGAGCGCCGCAATCTACGTATATTATATTGCTACGATAGGCTAGCGTACCTTTGCCATTCTTATAACTGCAGATACACTATTTTAATTGTAAACAAGCTAGTTAAAACAGCATCAGATTATACGTCGACAAATCTGGATAATTGACTGAATGTTGTGGTCTCGGTATTTACCATGCGGATTCTTGTGGACAGAAAACTGGGGGAGAAAAAGATGTACATGAGCAGTTTGAAAAGAGCTGGAAGTCTTTCTCACGCTGAGAACCAAACAAATTCCAGCTAATCATTTGTATATATGCGTGAGAAAACATTTGCCCTGCCGCTAGTTACGGCGTCACTGTGGGAGGTTAGTTTGTACCATGAAGTATGGGAAATGTAGTTTATTTGCGACTCCCAATATTCTCGCAACGTTACTGTGACGTTGTAGCAACGTGATAACGTGAGCTTGCTGGGGACGGCTTGGTAACTACTTCCGCTTATTTTCTTAAATCTCTTTATGAAGTATCTTACTGATTCCAGCAAAAGAAGGTTTCATCAAAAGCGTGTCAATTTATTTTAAGGTAACATTAGCTTGCGAAGTTAGCTCGATAGCTCGCGACATCGATGGCTCAAAACAATGGAAATAGTTCTCATTGGTCAATACAGCGACGTGTGGAAGGTTTGGTGAACAAACACATGGCAGACATGGCACTAGAAACACTACAACATAGGCTTAGTGCAGTATCAGAAGAAATTAACCATCTGGCAGAAGACGCCGCAACAAGACGTGCTGAAGATGTCCCGAGACGTGCAGACGAGGTCCCAAGGCGTGTAGATGTCAATTTTGAAGTGGAATCACAGTCAGACATGCATCACTCCGGGGGCGCTGGGGAAAAGTTAATGCCAGCAGCCGCCTCCTCAGGTAAACGCGTTTTCCCTTTCCTTTTCTTCAGTGACAGTCGATATGAAGTTAACTGCGAGTTATTTATCAACCCTAAAACTTGGTGTAGAAAATGTTAGCCATCAACGATGGCTACAGTGTGAAGATTGCAGGCGACGTAAAGGAATCGTGCAATTAGTTATCCCTTGAATTATTGAAACATTACATGTCATTTTTGGCAGACATGTCATTGCTACAATGTTATGTCTCTAATGACGTATTTCAAAGGCAAGTGCCAGCTCTGTTTAATGAGTTTAAGTGAAAAGTCCTGCTATTTTAGTATTAACTTCCTGGTCTTAGCCGGACTAATTTGAGTAGAAATATGAAGCTGTATGTATGCCCTGTTCGACTGTTGAGCCTGGAGACATGCTAGCGATTTAGTTGCAACAGATAATGTGGAAAATTAGTACAACTAAGCGTGAAGCCTTTGTTGTCTAAATAAACGGGTTGGGGGCAGTCACATTCTTAAAATATATATATTATTATTTCTGATTTTTCCTATTAATTAATTGATACATTAGGCAATTTATTCTTAGTCCCTTATCCAGAGTGGCCTACAGAGTGAGGTTATATCCTCATATCATTTGTCTTGTGGAAAAAAAGGCCAAATTTGGTTCTGTGTGGCTCAGTAGGTAGAGCATGGCATTGACACCACTTAGGTTGTGGGTTTGATTCCCACTGGGACCGCATATACTGAAAAATTTATGCATTCACTACTGTAAGTTGCTTTGGATAAAAGCGTCTGCTAAATGGCATATATTATATTATATATAATTTGTTAAGAAAATTAATTAATTATGAATTTTTCTCACCTTCAGAGACGGCGGCGCAAAGGAAGATTATTTCGCTTTTGATTGAGATTAAGGAGGAACAGCAGAAACAGTGGGCCGTTTTAAAGGAGCTTCAAGCCAGAATGCAAGGTCCACCGTGCGAGGAGGAGGTGGAAGCACTTGAAATCGACCTGCCACTGAGGACAATGGAGCAACTGGATGAAACTGAGAGACATTTGGAGGATGCAGGAGCACAGAAGAAGATGGTAAAATGCTTGGTTTAGATTTGTTCAGTGTCATTTCACTTGACTCTAACTGTATTAGTACCAGATTGCGTCGCAATAGTCATCGATGTCCTCCCTTTGCTTAATTTACAGGAAAATGTACTGCATTTACAGCTTACAGTTTGTCTACGCATGTGTGTTTTTAATCACCTTGCTTTAAATCGTAGGTGTCACACTTATCGCGGATGGGCGGTGCCACTGTGGACGACGCTGTGCGTCGGTTGATGCAGGCTGTGCTCTCGTTTGGAGTCGGCTCCGAGCTTAATTGGGTCGGTCGAGGACAGAAAAGGAGTTTCAGAAACACCAGGCTCCAGGGTGTCCTTTTCCGTACGTAATATTTTCAGGACTCTGGCCACCCCACTTATTGCATAATCCAGTTTTCAAGTGGTCTGTTTATTGATTTTAATTTGAGAGTTCCAACGTCCTCACGGGCACTATGGGACAGATATTGGAATCTAATATTCTGGTTCTGACATAAATTGATGATGTCACCACTGTCACTTTTCTAGGTGCTCTAAAGAGGACTCCAGTTGGAAAGGAGGCCACCCACCACCAGTTTGCAGATGTAGTAAAGAAATGGCTGCGGTTTGCCCCATTCAGACAAGGGGGAAGTGGCCGACGACAACATTACAAACCCTCTGTTGAGTTCTTGTGCTCACAGTAAATCACATGACACTGTTGCCAAGGGATACCACAACAATTTAGATTGTAATATTGTTATCATGCTTGTTTGTTTAATCATCATGTGTGAATTTAATCATTTATGAACATGAGTATAATCAAAATACAATAAATAAATCAGTGTGCTAAACTGCTTTACTTAAAAAAAAAAAATGGTTTAAAATTGTGAAAGATTGCTTTCTAAACACATATTTCATTGTTCCTCTCACTCTGTAACCCAGTGCTGTTATTCATTAAAGCTTTCACCCTTCAAACTCAAATCATCTTGTGAGCACTAGTCTGTGTTTGCAGTGACCAAACATAGAGTATTAGGTTTTTTCCCAAAGTGTACTTTTTGTTAAATGTTTGAGTTTATTTTGACCATGACATAGCCCTTTATATATATATATATACACACACACACACACACACACACACACACTCAGTAGCCACTTTATTAGGTACACCTGTACACCTGTTCATTGATGCAATTATCTAATCAGCTAATCATGTGGCAGCAACTCAATGAATAAAAGCATGCAGACATGGTCAAGAGGTTCAGTTGTTGTTCAGACCAAAAATCTGAATGGGGAAGAAATGTGATCTAAGTGACTTTGACCGTGGAATTATTGTTGGTGCCAGACAGGGTGGTGTGAGTATCTCAAGGCAACAGTAACTCAAATAACCACACGTTGCAACAGTGGTATGCAGAAGAGCATCTCTGAATGCACAACACGTCGAACCTTGAAGTGGATGGGCTACAGCAGCAGAAGACCACACCGGGTTCCACTTCTGTCAGCTAAGAGCAGGAAAGTGAGGCACAATCTTCTACAGGATGTATTTATGAAATATAATTTGGCCGTGGGCTAGTTTTGCCCAACTTTTTACCATTATCTTTGAAGAAACAGGTGTATCACATCAGCACTGTCAAACATGTTATGAATGTAATAAATCAACTGTAATCACTAGCATCCAAAGTAGGTTTGAATAATGAATTAATATCACCGGGATAAAAAAATGATTTTATTTGTGATAATATTACTGTCTGTGTATGTCGTCTCTGCAACTGCCTTTTAGTTTGCTGCTGAAGGAAGAAAATGAGGGTGAGCAACTATTCCTTCTTATAACAGGTTGTTGACAGGAGTGGCATTTTATTGTCAAGTCACGCAATTTTGCCTCTTGTTAATCTGTTGGATGCTTAATTGGCCCAAGGCTTCAATGAATGAGCCTTCGTGAGTAGATGGTGGAAGATAAAATTACACATTTTGTTTCAATGGTGTACACATAGTTCTGATTGGTAGTGCATCTTGAAACAATTTAAAAATATATATATATTCTAATAGAATAGAAATTTGATTCGAAGATGTTAAATCAGATAGATAAAAGGACAAACCAGATTACTACATCTTTATTTAGCAGTTTATTCAATTTATATAATTCAGTTATTTGTCAGTAGGCCTATATTACAAACACATTCTTGCAGCTATCAAATCTTCCCAGCATTTCTTATGCAAGTCTTTAGTTTAGAGTAACCTTATTTGTTAAAAATTCATGATCAGTATGGGTAATTAAAACATTTGATATTTAAATTAGTTCCATTAGGTCTATAATATCTACCACTGGAAGATACTCAGAAGAAAGACTACACATTATGAATATGGCATTGAAGAATTTCATCTCTCCTTACTTGAAGCACACATAGTAATACCTTAGCTAGAACAATTCTCAAAACAGATTCTGTGACTTAATGTTTTTAAATGTCCTTAGTATTACCGATAGAAAATTGTGGCATCAAAATAAGCCATAACATATACAAATGTGGGTCTATGACATTGCAATGGCAGGTATTGCAGTCCACACCATGTTTCTTTGTTTATTAATATTGTAGCAAGCATGCGCAGTGGGATGCAACAAGAAGACGAATGGAGTCAGGCAGCAATTTCAATGTGGCTACATGCTTCATACACCGCAAGGGCCCGTAGCCACTTTATTATAAAGTACAAATGATATCTGTCCCCATACACCACACAACCCCAGATATCCAAATGAACATTTTGGCAAGGAATTACAGGCAACTGCACTGAACAAGACACAAACGTCGGTTGCGGTGGCATTACCCTCCAGCTCACCGCGACCATCAGTTTTACATAGAGATTTATAACCAATAATGGTGGAATGACCTTCCTGTGGAAGTCAGAACAGCTGAGACCCTGGCCATCTTCAAGCTACGACTGAAGACTCACCTCTTCAGGGTGCACCTCTCCCTGTAGTCCGGTTTTTGTTAATTTAGGGACATAGTTGCTTAGTTTTATGTCTACTTGTTTATGTATTATATTAGGCTTAGGCATTATTTTCTCCATTGATTGTTTTATTGCTACCTTTGAATTGTGGCTACAGTTTTACCTACAGGGTCGGTGGTTGCACCTAGCACCTAGGAATGGTACTTCCCACTAGGGTGGCTTTCAGCTGAACTGTTCTTGACTACGGTTAACACTTTGTTGTACGTCGCTCTGGATAAGAGCGTCTGCCAAATGCCTGTAATGTAATGTAATGTAATAACACACACAACAGGATTTTCCACACATAACACTAACTAACACAGGCGGGGAACAAACAAACACACAACAATGTTCCCCCACAATGCCCTGCACACATATTTGCATATAGCGACCCACCTGGATCGCTACAATATAATATATACTTGGTTTTTATTTATATGTATATTTATACTTGGGCATGTTACATATGATGCATTTTGTCTGCTTTACTTGATTCACTTCAATACAACCCTTCGATTTATGTAAAATGTGTCTTCCTTTTGATTTAAAAACAGCAGTGCTTTGTGTGAAGGCTAAAAACGACAGCGGTAAAGGGTGGTTCACTAATATTTAAAAAACTAAGAACTAATCCAGTTCAAGACATTCCTGGAGCAAACATGTGACGTGAAAGGTCGTACTGTTTGCCCACTAGCATCAGTTTAGAACGGACGCTGAGCACATCCACTAGAATGGAAATGACATGGATGCGTTTTCGCTCTCATGGATGCTCCCTATTAGCCCATCTATATGCGTTATAAATCAGTGGAATTGAGCAGCGCATGCGCAAAACCGATGTTCGTTTAATTTCAGCTCGTCTGTAGTTTGTTTTGCCGGGACGTCGCATGCGCCGTGGAGCTACTGTCGAAGTTTTTACAAGTGTCAAAAGAGGAACGTACTGAAGCGCTTTCCTTCTGCTAGAACGGGACATCGCAGGGCATAAAACAGACACCGAAAGGACCGCATGATGCAATGTTCCTTTGAACGGGTTACACAGAGACTTTGGAATTTGGAGGCTTTCGGAATTACCGTGGAACGCATAATTTAGGACAGGTTAGTTTTCATTGCTTTGTGTGTATTCGTATGCTTTTGCTAAATTGGGTGAAACAGTTCAAATTACCAGTTGGCTTGCTAGCTAGCTAACTAGCTAACTGTATTTGATTAATTGCCGTTCATAGTAAAGCGTTCTGACGCTTTACACCAACTAACTGGCTGACTAGCGACCGGGTTGTTGAATTTGGCAAATTTCTCATCTTGGGGACCAGAACAAATGGCAAGTCCTTTTGACAAGGCTGTACCGTTTGCCATCGCCTAGTTAGGTTGCGATCTGGATTCACTAAGCCAACTGTGCTTGTTGCAAGAACTATTTTAAAGAAAAATATATGCATTTGAAAAGATCTGTACGGTAAGTAGCACTTGGTAAGGTCTGCAAATGGTATCGAGAAACATTTGTTTTTTGTTCTAATGAAGTAATAACTACTAATAAAGTTCCTATCTTTATTAGTAATATGGCCTAGAATGTTTCAGATATTAGGTATGTTACAAAATTTGAACCTTATCCCACCAGATAGAGCATGAAAATACCTTTAATTTGATACCTTATTCACTCTCATATCTTAAGTTTTAAGGAAGTTATGGTAATTCTTACACTCGGAAATTTGCATATTGACCCCTATTGTTTTTCAATGATCTTGAAACAAAAGCTGTGATTCAATAACATAAATGCCCATAACTTTCTTAAAAATAAAGATTGGCTAATTGCATGATATTTTCAGTAATTACAGATTGAAGCATTCTAAAAAAGATATGATATATCTTAATTTGAATGATCTGAAATGACATTACATAATCAATTAATCACATAATTACATGTTGCTCACACCCCGCGACACGGCAAAAACCACGGCAGGCAGTGAGCATTTGGGCAAAGATATCGCATTTCGCATTGACAGATTTCAATGAAATTTGACCAGAAACAAGATAAAATGTTAAATTAACGTCCTGGATACCTTTTATTTAGTCCTGAACTTGCGATATATCATTTTGAAAGCACTAAACACGAGCCTGACTCTGAAGTGTAGCGTATGACCAAACCGAGCAATGTTTAATCAAATTTCGGAAAGAAGATGGAGGATCGAGTTTTCAACTACGTTATATCGCAGACATATGGTGGAAAAAAACCCGACAGCCCTTGAAAAGCCTGCATTTTTGGGGTACGGCCATAGTCTCTCGTAATCGCTCGCACAGGGACACAGGCACATCTAGACCGCTGCTGCGCACGGGAATTGTAACACCTACAGATGTTACAATACATGGAAATAATTATGTTTTGCAAATAAGTGGTTACATTTTATTTGTGCTTTGTGTTGTCATTATCCAACTGACAGTTTTGCACGAGGAGTATGATCTTTATAATAATGGACTTGAACGAATAGGCTTCAACCCCTCCCTGCTCTGCTCTCCCCTAACAGACATCCTCCATATACATAGCCAGACACAAACACACATACAGTACGCACACACCCACAACCGCACATAGAAAGACAAAATAGGTTACTCTCTCTCTCTCTCTCTCTCTCTCTCTCTCTCTCTCTCTCTCTCTCTCTCTCTCTCTCTCTCTCTCTCCATCTCTGTCTCTCTCTCCATTTCTCTCTGTCTCTCTCTCTCTCCATCTCTGTCTCTCTCTCGCTCTCTCTCTCCATCTCTCTCGCTCTCTCTCTCCATCTCTCTCTGTCTCTCTCTCCATTTCGCTCTGTCTCTCTCCATCTCTCTCTGTCTCTCTCTCTCTCCATCTCTCGTCTCTCTCTCTCTCTCTCCATCTCTCTCTCTCTCCATCTCTCTCCATCTCTCTCTCATCTCTCTCTCTCTCTCTCTCTCTCTCTCTCTCTCTCTCTCTCTTAAGTTAGAATAATCGCTAAATCACATTAAATATGGGTGTCTGCTAAGCCAATAATACACAGTATTCATGGACAATCAGGGTGCCTGAAAAACATGAGTATTGTGCTCAGGTCATTGTTCGACTTTACGCGTAGTTCACACATCAAGGCAGCTTTTGATTTAATCAGTAGGGGTGCAAAGCAGTTTAAGCAGGAATCCAGCAGAGACATTTCACATTCATTCTGCCTGCTACTCGACAGTGGTGAGGTGGTAATTGGTTTGCTTTTGTCTTAGATGGTAGATGGAGGGTGCATGCATAGTTTCATGTCTGAAGTACAATTGAACAGAAAATGGATTTGGAGAATGGTTGCTATAGATACAGTTTAAAAGTAACTTTCCATACTCAATGATTTTTAGATTGAAATGCTTGACTTTTATAACAAAAGCTACTCCAGTGATTCAGCCAACATACTCATAATCAAACACATAGGTAAAGATGGTGACACAGTTTCAGGTGGTCATGGTCAATGTATTTCTTGATATTTACTTTGCTTTAATGCAGTGGTGTCCAATCTTATCCGAGAAGGACCGGTGTGGATGCAGGCTTTTGCTGTAGCCCAGCACTAAAACACCTGATTCAACTAATTCATCAATCATGGTCTGCAATCAAGACCTTAATTAGTTGAATCAGGTGTTTAGTGCTGGGCTAGAACAAAAGCCTGCACCCACACCGGCCCTTCTCGGATAAGATTGGACACCACTGCTTTAATGTATAACTAACGCAGAAAGCCTTTGGTGGCTCATTTTTACATTTTTTTTAGTACTTGTCAAAGGTTATTTCCCTTGAGGTGAGCTCTTTCATTGACAAAGCAATCCTCTGTTTCAAGTGGATCACACAGAGTTAATCTGACATCTCAGCAGAACATGAGGGGCGTCTCTGGTTTCTTGCAGACAGTTAGCTGCAGTTTGTCTTGTTAACAAGACAGGCGTGAAATTGTTCACATGGTCATTGTTAATAAAATATATGAAATAATCATGTTCCATATAAACATGGCCAGTAGGGTAGGGTAGCTGTATCTTTTTGAATGTCCTAGTCATGCACACATAGCAGAGCATAAGTATACATAATTAACTGCACAAATTATGTTTATAGTTTATATTATAGGCCTTCCAAAGAGAGCAGGCTCTTTTGGAAGATAAATATAAGCCCTTTTTCTCTCCTGTTGTAGTATCTGCTTTAAAAAGGGTGCCACAATAGATCCTAGAATCCGCGGAAACAAATTGTGCTATATTGCACTCTGGTCCTCAAATAGATTTGTCTACTTGTTCCCTTTTGTCTATTTATTCCTGCTAGAATACATGAATCAGTCAATTCCCTGAGTTGCATGTAGCCTAACCCCACAAGTGACTTTCTGCATACAGTGCTAGACATATAGTGTTGTTTTTGAGAATTATAATCGGTTCACTCTACCTATTACTGTCTCCACGCCACCTTTCTACTGTCTTTATATCCCCAAGTTTTTTTTCATGGAGTGTCCAATACATGGGACAGTTATACAGTGATTTGTCAGTGATAACCCTGCCATTTTTAGTCTGAACTGTGGATTCTAATTAATGTGACTAGTATAAAAAAGGTAGGCAGCCTACACTAGAGGGGAAAACAAAAATGGTATTGCTGTAAGGAATTTGGTCTTGGGACTAGAGATTTCAGACTGGACAGGGCAGCTGTCCCCACCACATTATTGAAAGATTGGAATTTGCTTTTAGCAAATCATTGTCCTCAAGTGCAATGTCTGCTAGCCATACATTTTTAACCAGTGTTTCTGAATGTCACCATAAAGCTGAGAATGGTGTTCTGGGTAATTGAGTGTTCTTGTCAGGGAGTGGGTTTTTATAGGTTAGGCCTCACGTATTCAGGCCATCATATCTACATGTGAGACTTTTCTTTGGTAAAATGGAACCCTGCCTCTCTTGTCTCATACGTGTTTCTCCACTTTCAAATATGCACTACTTTCCTGCTCAGTACTGTCTAGGGTTGCAAAATTCTGGGAATTTTCTAAACTGGGAAACTTTCCATGGGAACATATGGGAATTTATAATCATAGGACACATACTGTTCCATAAAAATTAAAACAGGCTTTTCAGACTTTATCAAAATGATTATTTAGATTTTTATTGAACTTGCAAGTGACATCCAATTAATGGCTAGCTAGCTAACTAGTCTTTGAACAATGTATAAATGCTTGCTAAGTTTAGGTACAATATGAGCAGCAAGCATAGCTACTAGATTGAATGATTAGCTATCCTGTAAAATGTTGACAATATCGTCATCATCATCACTCTATTATATCATTAACAGTTTATCTAAATTATGATGGCACATGTTTATCGAACTGTGGTTGATCAACCTGATTGTAGCATGTAGGATGCTCTGACTAAATGTTTTCTTGATGATCGTGTGATCATGAAGCATGGGCTGACCCTGACCATGCTTAGACAATGGATGGATGGATGGATGCGCTGTGGTTGATCAACCAATAGGATGCTCTGACTAAATGTTTTCATCGTGTGATCTGAAGCATGGGCCACCCCTGCATCACAGGGTGAGGATCCAGTCTTTCAGACACACGCAACTTTAGGATTATAAAAACAAACAAAGCCATAAGAAATAAAGATACAGCAAATCCAACTTAGCTGAATTATTCAAGACTCCAGCTCTGTTAGTAATTTTAAGATGAATAATATATCATTTTATATGCTTTTCTGGATGGCTAAAATGGCCCAAATTGCAGTCCTAGTACTGACATACAGTAGATGTATGTCAGTACTAGCCAACAGGATGCTGGGATACATAGCAAAAAGTATTGAGTATAAATCAAAGGAGGTTATATTAATGTTATATAATGCCTTTGTCAGACCCCACTTAGAATACTGTGTGCAGTTCTGGGCACCGCACTACAAGAAAGATATAGAAGCTCTTGAAAAAGTCCAAAGAAGGGCAACTAAACTGATACCTGGTATGAAAGGTAAAAGTTATGATGATAGACTTAAGGCACTCAATCTATTTAAACTTAGCAAACGGAGACTTAGGGGGGATTTGATTGAGGTTTTTAAATTCCTAAAAGGGATTAACAAAGTAAAATACCAACTATTTTTTAAGATAAGTGGGGTCAGCAGAACAAGAGGCCACAGGTGGAAATTAGTTAAAGGCAAATTAGAAACAGATATTAGGAAGTTTTTCTTTACATAGAGAGTTGTCAATGCCTGGAACAGCTTGCCAGGTCGGGTAGTAGAGGCAGAAACGCTGGGGCTATTCAAGTACAGGCTAGATGTAGTACTAGATACTCTTTAGATTAGGACATGATGAGCCTAGATGGGCCGAACGGCCCGTTCTCATCATTATGTATTCTTATGCTCTTATGTTCTTATGTTGAACATGTAGGTGTAGCCCCTGGCTTGTAGAGAGATGTTCACAGAGGAAGTGCCAAATTTAAACATGATAGAGTTTCCTGCCTAATAGTGTTGCAAGACACATTCCACACAACTGTGGAATTCACAAGTGAACCTAACCTAAAAAGTGACTTTCTTCATAGAGTGCTAGAGGTGCACAGTGTCCTTTTTTGAGAACTGTACTCATTACTGTGTCCAAGAGAGCTTGGAGACCATGCAACCTTTCTATTGTTTCCCAATTCTGGGTGTTTTTACAGTGACCCAATACACGTAACAGTGATACAGTGATTTGTCAGTCATAACCATGCCCAGATAACTCCGATTTTGCATTAAAAATTCACCTGGGTGGTCTTCAGCTACACTGAGTTTAGTTTATTTAATTTAGTTCATCAGCCCTGGCTGAGTTGGCATGGAATCAGTTTTAAAAATGGCTAACTCCGTTGGTTTCTTTGAATTGTAGTGGAGGAGTGGTTGATTGAGCGGGGGTTTTAGAGAGTCGCTGTAGCCGTAACATGAATCTGAAGTTGAGGCCTTGTCTTTTGGACCCTGTCTGATGTGCAAGGCTCTAGGGTATTTCCCCGTTGAGCCTTGTCAATAAACCGTATTGGCATTTATCATTTTGGATGGAAAATATATGTGCACACTAAAAAGTTAGCGGTGAGTGTTTATATCTTCACACTGGTTTTCAGCCAGTCACTTCTAATTACTGATGTGTCACTTGCTATATTGTAACTATATCCTGAACAAAGAGTGTTTGTAGTGTATTTATAAATGTTAGAGTCTCCAACCCTTCAATTTGGTGTTGGATGGTTTTCTGGCATAACTGTGTTGTTTGTTTTTTCCCCAGCTGCTTGCGTTGTGAACCTGAATGCAGTAGGGATGGAAATGAGAATGTGCTTTTTTCTTTTTCAAGAATATGTATTTTTTGCAAAAGTACTCTAGGACCTGTTACAGAATGTGCTGGAGAGCCACAATATTGGTGTGATTGACGGATTTCGCTGTGCTTCCTCTTCTGTCAGATGTGCGTCAGTGGCGTCAGAATTGTGACTTCTGGCATGCACACGCAGTTCTCTGTGGGAGGCCACACAGGAGGAAAAGGATTAGTTAGTTTCACACACCGGGACCCTCCTATTGCACGTACACCACAGCTTGAGTATTATTTGAAGAGTCCAATGTACTGCAGCATAGCTGGCTGTGTCACTCCATGTGGGTGAGTACCTAGAAATAGCATAGCATAGCTGCTGAGTTGTGTGTAAAAAGTGGCCAAGAGGAAAATGGTGCACACACCCTTTCATTAAGTCACAGAAGGGTTTTTTTTGAGAGAGGGCCCTGGGAGCTCCCTTCACCCCCACCTTCTGTGCCCCTCTTGGGGCGCTTGTGTGTTTGACAGAGGGTCAATGATTTTCTCTCTGTGATGGATGCTGTGCTTGGGCCTCTCGGTTTCTTTCACATTGGGCCTCTTGGATCAGGCTTCCCCAGCCCAGCTCTGTGATGTGTTCTATCCTAGATGTGCTGAGGAGGCCTAAGAATCCAGCGACCATCAGCTCACTGCGGCATAAGAACATAAGGATACAGCCCACCTAGGCTTTTTGTTGTGTCCTAAACTAAAGAGCATCTCGTACTGTGTCCATCTCGGACTTGAATAGCCTAAGTGCCTCAACTACCTGACCTGGCAAGCTGTTCCAGGCATCGACAACTCTGTGTAAAAAAAAAAAAACAAGAGAAAAGAAAACTAACTTCCTAATGTCCGTACTGAATTTACCGTTTACCCACTTCCAACTGTGGTTTCTTGTTCTACTAACCAAACTTATCTTAAAAAATCCCAATATGTGCATGATAGTACACGCCCCCACCAACACCCCTCTTTGGTTTATGGTGGAGGGCTGCTGTTTGTGACTGCTTTTGAGGGTAAAGGTTACACAGTTTACATGGCCTTCCCAGCCTGAAACCGTTTGAACTGTATCAACATATTAAAAGTTGCACAGTTGCTATCCAATACCAAAATGTGGAAATTTGCATGCAGTCATATGTTCATACCCACAGACACACTGAACTTTGAATAAATGGAAAGACCGATTTTTCAAACTTGAGGTGGAACCTTACACCTAAGTAATATCATTGTATCTGTTGACTCTTCCATGAATTAAGCTAATAACAAGGCTGGCTCTCACCAACGCAATGTCATATCATTCATAAAAGTTCTGGCGATCCCGTCTTTCAGGTGTCTTTCACAATTTAGAGGTTCTACATTGGGACATGGCATGTGCTTCAAGACCTAACAAATTCCATGAAACATAGCCATACGTCTGCCAGTTCGTTCTTTGCAACGAAGTATGTTTTTAACCAAAAAGTGCTGTTAACCAAAAGGAAAAATGGTCAAATGGCCAAATTTAAAATGGTGCACACAACCCTTCATTTAGTCCCAGAAGGGTTTTTTTTGAGAGACTGGGCCCTCGTTAAACATATTTTCAACCTATCATCATGCGAGACTTGTGCTTCCCCCTTCCAATCAGCTGCCTAACACTAGAGAGCTCATATTTGTGTTTCATGTGTAGGAATTAGAAAATAAAATATTTGACCACATTCATACATTCTGCGGGGTCTTCCTGTGTTAGGCTGAACTAATGTGTGGAATTGACACACAAAAAATGCACGACTGGAAATTGTGGGCTAAAAGTCGAGCCCTGTACACTATAGCGTTTTTGTTGTCTGTCTCGCCGTCTCCTTCTGTGTTGGTTGCATATTATGTGAAGCATCCATGTCTCCTGTCCTCACTTCGCAGACCGGGGAGAGAGCAGAACAGAGGGCTAATGTCTTGAATAGAGCGAATCCAGTTTAGCACTCAAAGCCACAATGTCTCAAAGGGTTAGCCCACTGTTCTTTCACTCAGCAGATGTTTGCTGCTGGTGGTTTTTATGATTTCGGTCAACCCATCGATCGCTCTGTTTATACAGGTGCACTGCATCTGACCACAAAATGAAGTCAAGTTCAAAGTCGCAAGGCAGCTTGTTAACGTTCGCACTACTAAAAACCGGGAGTGGTCTACTCCGCACATGCGTGTTTATGTTGGTGCTAGGATTCACCTCAAAGCGTATTTGTGTGTGTAGTTATCTAGGAATCTGGAGCCGGGCGGAAAACCGGCCCGGCAACATTTCCGCGATCAAAGCCTGAATGTTAATGAACGTTCACCGGTTGCTAAGCTCTACCCACGTGGCTAAATGCCTTTGTTTTGAGCTCTCACAGTTGGGGTGAAGGCCTCAGACCAGTGCGTGCTGCTGCACAGTGTGTTTTGAGATGGCGGTCCAGTGTGTGACGAGGGAGGGCGTGAAAAGTGCACCAGAGACATTAACATTTACATTTACATTTTAGGCATTTAAGACGCTCTTATCCTTACAGTTTATATTTCTTTACATACAATCCATTTATACAGCTGGATATTTTACTGAAGCAATTTAGGGTCAAGGGTACTTGCTCAAGGGTACAACAGCAGTGCCCCACCTGGGAATTGAACCTGCAACCTCTGAGTTACAAGCCCAGCTCCCTAACCATTACACTACACTGCCAGCCACAGGTACACCCGACTCAGACAGGACAAAGTTGCCAGTTAACTAACTAATCTCTTACATTTGTTTATGGTGGGTCAGGAAGAAAAGCCCTTCCTCTCTTTCCCTGCGTGCCTGGTGCTGGCACGGTCTCTGGCTCATAAATGACGTCACCGTGCAGTCAGGAAGCGGCCACTCTGGCTACCCCTGCCAGTGTGTGCACTGTTGCCCTGGAGTTCACGCCCAATGTTCCCACAGGGACCTGCTGTGGTCTGTGACCTTTAGAACAGGGCTTAAAGGGTTGTGGCATTCAGTATTGGGTATGTGCGCGCGTTCTAATATAATATAATATGCCATTTAGCAGACACTTTTTATCCAAAGCAACTTACAGTAGTGATTGCATGCATTTTTCACTATATGTGGTCTCAGTGGGAATTTAACCCACAACCTAAGCGTTGCCAACGCTGTGCTCTACCAACTGAGCCACACAGAACCACCTTTTTGTAAATGGTTATTTTTGTAAAGGGGAATCAGAGGCAGCCGGACACGGGATCACCCATCGGACACAGAATGGGTTATTGGTCTACAGTGTTTATTGTATTGTGATTTTTAGCAAATCATTCCATGGGCCAAGAGAGACTGGGAAGGATGTTGCCCACATTCCGTTGACCCCACTGTGTCCCTGCTCTCAGTCTGGCCTGATCTTCACAATCCTCTGCTCCATAGGCGGGCTGCAAGCTTCACATATCTACAGTTATAAATATTACGGTTACAGTTATGTGTTGTTAATGTTGAAATGCATAAGACTATATAGTGTTTAAACTTCAATGCAACAAAAACCTGTTTACTAAAAGAAGTGATATTTTTCCGGATTTTGGCAAATCTGCTCAAATCTGTACCGCACTAGTTTGCTATTTTACTATAGTTTGTACATACCTGGTAGCAAATTGAATACGCTAGCTAGCTACCCATCAGTAGTCAGTAGTGTATGCTTTTGCCTGTATACATGCTGTCATTTTCGACACACACACCTTTTCTTGGCTTCAGCCATTTGTGACATTGTTCATTTCTTTTTTGTTTACTGCACGTTCACCTGTAAGATTACTGCAAATATCTGTTTGCTCGTGTTATTTTTGCAAGCCCTTTACACAGCCTCTGCGTACCTTGAGAGGTTAACTCTAGTCTAATCTTTCTTTCCGTTCCTCATGTTCCCATGCACCAGTTCAAACGGCGCTGCTCGTGTCCCATCGGCTTTTACACATCCGGCGTAAACCCAACGTCCTTCGTGTTTTATTAATGTAGACTTTTCTCTCTCTGATGAGGAGAGCAATTGCGCGCAAACCAACGTGTTGACGGCCCACGTGCTTTCATTGCAGGGCTAAAGGCCGTAAGGGCAAGACGGAATCTGACAGGGTGTGGGTGGGTTACAGTGAAGAGATTAATCCTGATTTAGGGGGGGGTTCATCTCCTCTGCTCATTCATTTAAGTAAGTGCCCTGGGTTACAGTCCTATACCAGAACACGAACGAGTGTGTGTAAACCCAAACTTAGGCAAAATAAGTACCATAGAAAACATGTGTTTACCCATCACCACCCCAATTTCCTGAAATGTTTTATCACATGCTCTGTTTGTTCACACTTCTATGTTTTATTGGCCTGACTTGCTCGGTGCAGGTGTGGGTCCTGGCTGTGCGGTAGGATCCTCCGCTGGGTTCCAGGCCCTGTCTACACACTCTACAGCAGGGCTATTCAACTGGCGGCCCTTGGGCCAAATGCGACATTTTCGATTGGCCCACGGACGAGCATTCGTCACGCATTTAAAATTAAACGAGTACATTTGTAAAGGAGTGAAACAAAACTGAAATGAACAAGCATTTGTGATGCATTGAAGGCAAATGAATGAAACAGCACCCCCCCCCCCTTCCACTTTGGTATGGAAAATGTTTGGCCCACCTGCACTTTTGGCCCCAAAATCTTGCCCCAACGAGAAGCCATTGAATATCCTGCTCTACAAGACAGGAGGCCCAGAGCTGCCAAAGGCCTGGGACTCATTTAGATTTATGGTCAGGTCTGGAGTCATAAGCCTGCAGGGCCCTTCCAAGGAGCTCCCTTTCCTACATATTTAGGCCTGCTTCACCACCCAATAAATGTATTAAACCAATCTGCAATTTCCTACCTCATCCCCATTCTTAGGTAGTATGTGCACACTGTGAAGTGTTGTTTTTTTAGACATCCTTGTGCCTCTGCTTCAGCCTAGCTTGTTGGAACATATTTAGTCCAAGATATAGGATATGTCTGTTTTTTTGGTAAATGTGCAGACTTTATTGACATGAATTATGAGATACACAAATACCAACCTTTTAAAATGCATGAGATTATCAGGTCTGTGCACGAGATTGTGAGACAGGCTCATATGCAATGACTGTCTGTGATCTTAATATCGGGGTAAATCAAAAGCGGTTGGATTCTGTTGTATGGAGGAGAAATTAGGAACTGTTTTATACGATTTATAGCCACTTGGGTGAACCTTCTCCTGAACTCTGGACTCCCAAGATCGATCAAGATTGATATTCCAATGGTAACACAGAAAACAGTGATTTAGTGGATTACACACTGGGTACAGTATTCATTGCCAGTGTAATTTTTCTGCAAGAAGCCTTATGATTATGGAGTCGACCTGGGACGTCTTGCAAAGGTCATTGGGGGCTGAAAGGGAAAACGTTCTGATGCAGCCGGTACCAAGTGCTTTTGTTATGGTGCCACTGTAGCACTCTTGACTTTAGCTATTAGCACTCCTTCTCCAGCCAAAGCCAAACTGTCACAGCTAGGGATGGGATGTGCAGCGCTGTAACTTCTGTTGTGAGCCAATCGAAACTGGGGTTTGTCCGTGATCAAGCCAAGGAATTCACAGGGCCCGACCGCTTCCTCTTTCACAGTGATAGGATCTGCCAAAACGGCCTTTGCGCAGAAATCAGTCAGCAGTTTTCCGAGACATTCGGCTCCTGATGTCTCGCTGCACTAAGAGGCGGAGAATTAGTGCTGTTGACGTCGGGAAATGACGTGAGGTCACCCCAGAGCCACAGATGTCCAAGGCTGTGCATATATGGGCGTGAGTAGTGTCTGCAATCTGCAGAGCCGCGTCTTCAAAATGTACATAGTGATGTGTCTTTAGAGGCTGGACATCACATAATATCATGTGTATGTGTATTCTTTGTCCCTAACCTGTAGGTCGGTGTTTGAATAGACCTTCCTGGGTTCATTCAGAGACATGAACCAACCGACGGTGTATCGTTTTAGTTTTTTGTGCATGTTTGGACTTGCGTGGATATTGCCTGTTGGAAGTGGAATCCTTTGCAGGGGTTTAAAGGCCCAAGCTTGTAAAAAAGAAAAAAGCTTGGCCATTCTGCATATACATGACTAAAATTGTATTACCTGTTGTTCAGCAGTGTCAAGGTGCAGTGCGAAGGCATAAAAGCGTACGGAACCACCGCGGAATACACTTCCTTTCAGCAATGCGCGTTGCTTTGTGTGGAAAAATATAAAAAGAGAAGAGAAGAAGCCTTCAAATGTCATAATTTATTGCTTGTAAATGCAATAAATGCTACTGGTAGTTTGTAATAATGCCAATACCAAATCATGACCACCCTTCTGAAAGTAGGTTATTAAGAATACAGTACTTTCCAATGTATATAATTAATTTACCAGGATAAACACAGAATTTATTTAACCACATTAGAACATTTATTCTCAAACCAGGCACCATTTTCATGGATATAATGCATATACTAAGAGCATGCTCCAACTTAAGGTTTCTGCTGGGTGTGAACCGCACCCTTTTGATGCGTCTGCCCTACATTTCCTCTTCTTATGGCTTAAATTTATCGTTAAGGTAATGTGCCACAGCGACCCCAGGTATCAGCTGAAGGGCGGTCTACTTCTAGGGGCTTATCTCATGACTTTGGATCACAGGGTTTCCTCAGTGAGGTCAGTTTGCAGTCAAAGGTCAATTTGTGGTCAATTTGTGGTCAATTTGTTTCCCCCACACATTCATACCTGTTGTGCATTTTCCCGCTTGGTTCGATTTCGGTCGCATTGCTCAGTGATTTTTCTACCCTGTTACTGTTGTAATCTAGCCTATTAGTTTGGCATCGATGAGTGCGCAGACCATGCCAAAATGTGTTTCTTTACGCATATCTGGTGTTGGCGCACAGTGCAAAAATCTTGCCATTTAGAACCTAACTGCTTGCAGGAGACTTGCTTTTTTTGGGAGCCTTGTCAGATTACTTTAGATCGCTCTCCTGGTGCAGAAGAGAGGGGTATCTCCTTGGTGGTCACTCGGGCCTGATTGGCTGATTAAATGTTTGATGAATATAAGGGTGTTGGTTGTGTCAGTTCCCAAAGACTCAACAACATTACCAAGGCCAGGGCAGCTTGTTCTAGACGCGCATCCCCTCTATAGAAAGTGCACCCTGTTTTAGCTGTATAAGCAGTCCAAGAACTGGTAGAGCCAGAGTGTTATCATTGTGAACTTTGAATTGTGTTAGTTTTGTTTCACTGCTAGTTGTGGTCTCCAGTCCCAAAGTGCAATCTTCCCATTACTGTGTCAGTGTAACCAAATAGTCTCCTTAATGCAGGCGGTGGAAGAGTTAGCTAGAGCTGTCAGTGAGCCTGGCCTCTTTAAGATTGTACCCCCTCTCTCTCTCTCTCTCTCTCTCTCTCTCTCTCTCTCTCTCTCTCTCTCTCTCTCTCTCTCTCTCTCTCTCTCTCTCTCTCTCTCTCTCTCTCTCTCTCTCTCTCTCTCTCTCTCTCTCTCTCTCTCTCTCTCTCTCTCTCTCTCTCTCTCTCTCTCTCTCTCTCTCTCTCTCTCTCTCTCTCTCTCTCTCTCTCTCTCTCTCTCTCTCTCTCTCTCTCTCTCTCTCTCTCTCTCTCTCTCTTTTTGCTATGAAATGACTGTAGAACTCGTCTGTTCTTTATATGTTATTAATATTAGCGGTGAGCGAGTGAGTTTGTGCCGGGAATATGGTATGTGTCATTTGGTGATGTGAAAACAGTGCATTAGGGTTAGACGTGAATGCTGTAGCCAATTACACCCTCTATTTTTCAAGTCAATCCCCCCTCGTATTGTGAGTTCGCTGCCGTAGCCCTGTGACCAGCAGTGACAAAGGCAAAGTATTGTCTCCTCCGAGAAGGCACTCGCCAGGCTGTCGACCATAACTCCGGTACTACAGAGCCACTCCTGTGTGCAGTGAACTCCTGTCGGCTTCCCTCCCCCCTCCCTGGGGCGGACAGCCAATCGCCACCGCTGGTGGTACTCCCGGCCAGAGCCGAATCCTTTTAACCCAGGATTGTTCTTTCAGTTATGGAAAATGGGATTTTGGCAGGGAATACACTATATGGTCAAAAGTCAGTGGACACCCCAACTAATTATTGAGTTCAGGTGTTTCAGCCACACCCATTGCCAACAGGTGCATAAAATCCAGCACATAGCCATGCAATCTCCACAGACAAACATTTAGAATTCAGAATGGTTCGTAAAGAGCTCAGTGACTTTAAACGCGGCACTGTCATAGGATGCCACCTTTGCCACAAGTCAGTTTGTGAAAATTCTGCCCTACTAGATATGCCCCGGTCAACTGTACGTGCTATTATTGTGAAGTGGAAGTGCCTAGGAGCAACAACAGCTCGGCCACGAAGTGGTAGACCATGCAAACTCACAGAGCGGGGCCGACGAGTGCTGAAGCGCATAGCGCGTAAAAATCGCCTATCATCTGCTGCATCACTCACTACAGAGTACCAAACTGCCTCTGGAAGCACCATCAGCACAAGAACTGTGTATCGGGAGCTTCATGGAATGGGTTTCCATGGCCGAGCAGCTGCACACAAGCCTCACATCACCATGCACAATGCCAAGCGTCGGCTGGAGTGGTGTAAAGCACGCCGCAACTGGACTCTGGAGCAGTGGAAACGTGTTCTTTGGAGTGATGAATCACGCTTCACTATCTGGCAGTCTGATGGACGAATCTGGATTTGGCGGATGCCAAGAGAACGCTACCTTCCGGAATGCATAGTGCCTACTGTAAAGTTTGGTGGAGGAGGGATAATGGTCTGGGGCTGTTTCTCAGGGTTTGGGATAGGCCCCTTAGTTCCAGTGAAGGGTATTATTAATGCTACAGGATACGAAGACATCTTAGCCAATTGGGCGCTTCCAACTTTGTGGCAACAGTTTGGGGAAGGCCCTTTGCTGTTCCAGCATGACTGTGCCCCTGTGCACAAAGCAAGGTCCATAAAGACATGGTTAGACGAGTTTGGTGTGGAGGAACTTGATTGGCCTGCACAGAGCCCTGACCTCAACCCCATTGAACACCTTTGGGAGGAATTAGAATGCTGATTGCGAGCCAGGCTTTCTCATCCAACATCAGTGCCTGACCTCACAGATGCTCTTTTGGCTGAATGAGCCCAAGATTCCCACAGACACACTCCAAAATCTTGTGGAAAGCCTTCCCAGAAGAGTGGCAGCTGTCATAGCCACAAAGGGGGGTCCAACTCCATATTAATGCCAATGGTTTTAGAATGGGATGTCCAACAAGCTCATATAGGTGTGATGGTCAGGTGTCCACTGACTTTTGGCCATGTAGTGTATGAGCTAATGCTTTATTGTCTGTGATAATTTGCGTCACCATCCACAAGTTGCTCCCTTTTTGCGAGTGACTGAAACACCTATCCCAGCCCTTACCACACAGAAGTGCTTTCACTTCTTAAAAAACATTGACGCCATTGCTGCATTTAGGTTTCCTCAGGCTTCGGAGCAGATCGTTATGAATTAACGACAAATGCCCTCCACACAATCGCAGCCCCCCCCTCCTCACACACAAATCTCTAGTACACTCTGCAGGCTGTTCGATGACCTCACTAAGCTCATTACAATCCAGTGGCCCGGTTAGGCCCAGTCGTGCACTGGACGGGGAGATGAACAGAAAGGCCCCAGTTCTGTAGCATCCTGTCCTGTCACGAGCAGGTGGTGTCTCTCATTGAGGAACTCAGAGTTAAAAGGGTGAGACAGTTTAAGCCCCCCTGACACTCTGAGCACGTCAAAGCTATGTTACTGTTATAACCTGCTGGCGGGAAATGGCCAGCATGTGTGAAGCGACTTTCCTCTTCTTCTGCGGTGAGTCGGCACGAACTAGCCGAGAAGCGTGTAAGGGTGTCGCCAGAACGTGGGTGGGCAAATTCTGTCTTGAAGAAAGCGACGTGAAGAAAGAAGAATTAGCTTGCCTCGTAGAGACGGGCAGCGACTTCACCCCAATATACGTGAATGCACAAATTTTCCCTATTTGTCAGTATAGCCACGAAAACCAATTTACTCGATGCACTTGACATATCCTCCCTGATTACAGGATTCCAATGTTGGCAACTCTGGTAACAAGGCGTCACTGTGGTGTCAGTCGCACTCCATGAAGATAATCAGCACTGTACTGTGAGACCACACATGATATATGTGCCCTCAGTGCCCTTAGTACCTGATTTACTGAGTTTATTCAATTTGTTTTTCATGAACTTGTTTTTTTAATTTATTTTTATTCCCCAATCAAGACTGGCCAAACGTAATTGTAGGCCCGCCCCCTCAGTGCAGCATGCCCAATCATCTCAGGAGGGCGTACACTGGCACGTGTGAATAACTTCGTTGCAGTTTTATCCAACTTATAATTAGCTCTGAGCAAACGTCAGGACATGCGTGCCAGAGAGAAATCTTTTTTTTTCTGATAACTATTTAAACAGTCTGTACCAGTATTGTTATTTCCTGTTGGGTTCAATGTAGAACTAAAATGTATTATTAGCATCTTCCATTGAGTGTAGGATTACTCAGTTTGCTTTGAACAGGGTTCTCCCAGTGCCCCTTTGTGAAAAAGAGGGAAAAAGAATATGCTTTTAATGAAGAACAGGGCATTTATTGGGTATGCATTTTCATCTGCTGATGTGTGTCTTTTGTGTAATGCAGGGCCAGGCTGCACACACACGCACACGCACGCACGCACACAAATCCATTCATACACAAAAGCGCACGAACACACAGACACGCACATGCACACAAATGACTCACAAGTGGCAATTTAACATCAGAGAAAAAGAGAAGCGGCTCTCTCCACAAATGAGTCTTGACTAATATCCTCCATTGTGGAAACTCCTTTAGTCTTGCTGAAAGCCCGGGATTCATACCCCACTGGTAATATGCCGAGGGGCATAGCTAAATACACAAACGTCCGAAACCCCGCACGGCTGGAACAGAGTCAGGATAGCTGCGCGAGACCGAGACAATCACACTCTCTGCGCTGGCCGCTGCTCCAAGCCAATCCCCCCGGAGCGAGGCTGCTACAGCGTCTTCATTTCCACTCGGGTTCTGGACTGCTCGCTCAGCAGACGCCGCAGCACGCCGCAGCTACAGGAGGAAAGCTGTCAGCAGTCAAGGCCTCTAGTGTGGAACAGGAGACGGTCAGTATCAGACAGCGTGTGGGTTACAGTGTGGGTTAGGGCTAGGCTAAGAGGCCGGACTGGAGTTCTCCATACTGGGGAAGCTCCTTCTTTAGAAACAGGCAGGGTGGACAGAGATACAGTTTACTTTTTTAACTCATGAGTGCTTTGCGTGTTGCCTTGGAGTACTGTTTTATGATTCCTCCTGAAATCTCTCCTCAGCTAGACCGTGGCTTGGTTTCTTCTTGCAGAAGAGGGCACCATAGACCTATAGGGTGTTTGAGATTCATTTCTCAGCCAGGTGATAGGCTAGATACTCTCGTTTAAACTCAGGGCTATTGTCTGGTGCCAAGTAGCACACAAGCACACAAGAGCGTGACTGCCTCCTGTTAATATTTTGGCTAATCTGCAGGCTAATTTGTTCTAATTTGGTTTTTAAAAACTTCAGTCTAGAGAATCTTCAGGTTCGAATGACTTATTTCATGCATTTGGATATATGGGTTGAGTTTCTTTAAAGCAGGGCCCTTGCTCTTACTCATACAGTGCATTTGGAAAGTTTTCAGACCCCTTCACCTTTTCCACATTTTGTTATGTTACAGCCTTATTCTAAAATCTTCCTCATCAATCTACACACAATATCCCATAATGACAGAGAAAAAACAGCTTTTTAGAAAGTTTTGCAAATGTATTCAAAATAAAAAACTGAAATATCACAGTTCCATAAGTATGCAGACCCTTTGCTATGACACTTGAAATTGAGCTCAGATGTCCCCTGTCCCCTTTGATCATCCTTGAGATGTCTCTAGAACTTGATTGTAGCCCACCTGTGGCACATTCAATTGATTGTATATGCTTTAGAAAGGCACACACCTGTATATAAGGTCCCCAGTTCACAGTGCATGTCAGAGTAAAAACCAAGCCATGAAGTCCTAGGAACTCTCTACAATCCTCTGAGATAGAATTGTGTTGACTCTTAGATCTGGGGAAGGGTATAAAAACATTGCTAAAGCATTGAAAGTCCCCAGAAGCACAGTGGGCTTCATCATTGTGAAATGGAGGAAGTTTGGAACCACCTGGCAAGAAGGGACATGGTCAGGGAGGTGACCAAGAACCCAATGGCCACTCTAAGAGAGCTTCAGAGTTCCTCTGCAGCGATGGGAGAACCTGGCAGAAGGACAACCATCTCTGCAGCACTCCATCAATCAGGCGTGCTCCGCCGCATGTCACTACCGGTTTTAGGACTATGGCAGCGAGCTCTCAACATGAGGGAGGGAATAATTAACATGAAAAAGAGGGTATTTAATTGGCTACTAAATTGGGAGATATATGGGGGAGAAAATAGAAAGAAAAAAGTTTCTCAGCCCTCTTCCATCTTTAGCTTTGGGCTGTCGTGGTGCCGAGGGGCTCCTCTTTAGTACCACTGTACCTGTGCCACCGCTTAACAAAGGGTGGGGGTGGGCCAGAGGGGAAGGCTCTCTTGTTCTCTCGACAGTGGGGTCCTTGTTTTCTGGGGCCAGGGGGCCAGAGCGTAGTGTGAATACATTTTTGTGGGACCGGTTAAGTCTTTCACATTCACGGAGTCCTCCCCCCCCACCCCCTTACAAATCACAGCCTCCCCGAGAGCCGAGAAGAGAGCCTGGAGCCTTTGGTGCAAATTGGGAAAAGCTTGGTGACGCTAACCAAAATGGCTGCTGCTGCAGGCCTGAATGCCCCAGCACTGGTGATGAATGAAAGCGGTCGGTGGCAGCTGGACTTGTTTGTCAAGGTTGTCACGGTAACCACGCGTGTCATTCTCCCCAGGCTCATTGCCGTTGTGCTAATTTGCTACAGCCAGGTCGTTGCATCCGTGACATGACATCCAATGAACGTCTACCCCCCCTCAACAACCAAATAGAGTTCAGGCTGAGAGAACACCGGGAGAATTTCAGACTTTTCCCCACAGATTTGTTCCGGACATTTGTTCAAAAAGTGTTTGTAGGCTGATGCCTCCCGGTCATGTAATGGTTAGATCAGAAGCGGCAGACAGCTGATTTTATCAGGAGGAGCATGGTGGGGTCTTGTTTACGCTCCCTGCTGATAGAAGCACACGGCCTGTTTGTCTCTTCCGAAGCACTGTTTATCTTGCTGTCAGCGGTTGTGCGAGTCTAATCGCTTTTCCAGTGTTTGTTCTGCTCCCACTGGCTCAGAACAAGGCCTTCTCCTTCTCCTCAGATCCTACCACGATGCAACGAGAGCCACTATTATTCTCCTATTCATGAGTTACCACAACATGTCTTCTCACTGCCTCTCTGCGACTGGGTAGTGCTGGGGAGATAAAGACAATAACAGCCAAGTTAGGCTTCACAAAAAAAGGAAAACTGAAAGAAAAAAAGAACAGGATTAATGCATCAAAGAAAATGTAACTCACCGTGGATGGTGCCTCTCAGGAAATTCCTTCAAAATGACCAGGCCTACCGTGTGTCCCCTCATTTGATCCGTGTGTAGTCATTTCCTGAGAAGCCCACTAAAGCAGTCATATATAATCCCGCTTTGGCATTGTCTGTGCAGCTGGGAAGTCAATATAGCTGCCGGCTCTGACTAATAGCCAGCTAGCGGCGGCCTGCAGTCGCCCTGACGCCCCATTTCGTGGAGGAGGGCGATTTAAGGACGCATAAAAGGGGTGGGGACGCAACTGTCACTTCAAAGGAACCCCAGGTGGGAAGAGCGATGCTCGGGAGGCTGCCATTTCACCCCAAAAAGCAACCAGCTTCTCCGGTATCTCCGAACACGTGGGAGAATAAAAACCAAAACTTTTTTCACTTTAACATCAATTTGAGCTTATTGTATTTCGGCGTTTAAAACTGATTGTCTTCCTAAGCATTGGTCCAGGATGAAAATCACAGACGTGCAGTCGTATTGGTTCTGCTCCACTTTATGAAATCTCCCGTTGTCTGGCTTTACAGTTAACAGCGGGGAGACTGTCTGGACTGGCAGGCCGTCCAGTCCAGATGGGAGGAGATGACGCAGGAGTAGTATATATATCTTTTTAGCAGACCCTCTTATCCAGAGCGACTTACACAGTTGACATTTCTTTCTATACAATCCATTTATACAGCTGGATATTTGGGCTGGATATTTATATATACTGAAGCAATTCAGGTGAAGTACCTTGCTCAAGGGTACAACGGCAGTGCTCCACCTGGGAATTGAACCTGCAACCTCTGAGTTACAAGCCCAGTTCCCTAACCATCACACTACACTGCTGCCTATCTTGGGTTGTGTGTTTGGTGCAGACAGAGCCTCCGGACACCTAGTTCTGGATCCGCTGCATGGCCAGGAAGTGTGGCCCTGGAGTGCCAGAGGAGGGCCCTGGGACCACGTGACTGTAGGATGCGGTGGGCTCACAGTCCATCTTCTCGACAGTCTTGTAAGCCAGTGGTTTCTCCAAACTGTGGGTCGGGACCCACCGGTGGGTCATGAGATGGGTCAAAGTGGATCACAAGATTCAATTACATGTAAAACATTTTTTACTATATATTACTCTCAAAATATATTTTCAAACCTTTTGGTCGAATTAAACACAAAAATTATAAATGCAGTTGTTCTGATGTATGTTAAAAAAATATTTGAATTCCATATCTGAATTTTTTTAATTTTTAAAAGGGTTGTGTCATGTAAAATGTATTGACTCATTAAGTGGGCCGTGGCTCTAATGATATGGGAACCACTGTTGTAGACACTCCTATCTTCCCATTGTTCAGTACAATTTGTGCATTTGCGAAACCTGTTGCCATACCCTAAAAAGAGGCAGAACCCTTCACATTAAGGAGTTGCTTTGAAGCACATACGATTGCTCTTGGAGTGTGAAATCACACGAGAGGCTGTGTTTTCTAATACCCAAACACATGCACATACGTAATTGATTCTGTGCTCCAAAAGGTTCTCCAGTCTGGAGCTCCTGAGCTGTACAGTGGACCAGGGTCTCTACCCACTGTGTTAAAAACCCTTTTGCTTCCCCTATCACAGGAGCAGTGTCCACCTGCCAGCGCAGGCACGGGCCGGACACTGGAGACGGATGGTCTCTTAACCCTCGTCTAATTGGACGAGAGCACTGCCCCCGACCCCCGTACAACCCTGCCTCCGATTGGCCGGGTCGCAGCGAGGTTGTTTGTAGGGAACTGGAATTGAAACCAGGCCCGTTTCTAGTCTGGTGATACACACACGGGTTCATAACAAATGTCCGCGGACCTCAGGGTTGCGAAATTGAGCAAACTTGCAGAGTGAGGGATAACCGCTTGGGTGACAAAGGATCGAGTGGGAGAGTTGTGGAGGAGGGGTTGGACACATGCTTCTTGTTGCCGGAAGCAGAAAGAAATGGGGTGGGGGAGGAGTTCTAAAAGGAGAGTAACGGAGCGAGAGAGCCTATCTCCGGCCGAGCTGCCGCTGCTCATTCTCCAGTCAGTGGAGCGCGTGATGGAATGTCCTGCAGCCGCCGGCCTCCTCGAAGCTCAGCACTAGCTGAAGTGCGTGTCTGTGACTTCCAGGGCCCTGGCTGCGCGGCGGCCCCTCGCACACGAGCTCACGGACTCCGACAGGAGGGAGAGAGAATGGCCAAGAGCTCAGCGGGGCAGCCCTGCCCCCCGGACCGAAGCGGAAGCTTCTTTAAGGTACAGCCTGCCCGTCTGTCTGTCCGTCCGTCCGTCCGTCTGAAGGCTGTTTGGCCTGATAAGCTGACAGTCAGACTGCTTCTGCGAGCCCTTCTGTCTATGTGTCCGGAAGTCACACCGCCTGTCTTCCTGCCTATCTGTCAGTCGGTCGTGTAGATGTGGAATTCTTTCCTGTCTGTCTGTGTCTCACTGTGTCAATCTTGTCTATCGGCATCCCAGTCTGTTTCTGTTAATCTGTCAGTCAGTTGAACAGCATCTGTCTGCTTGTTGTCGCTGGTCTCCAAACACACAGCAGTGGTAAACAAACAAAAAACTGCCGTAAATATAAATGAAAAGAAATAATAATGTCTTATTATAGTAATGATTAATATAATAATATTATATATTATTAAAAATGGTTTTTTTTTTTTTTTAAACCAGGGCCAAATATTCCCTCACCCTCACCTTCACACACGCACATACACACGCACAATCACATGCACTCTCACATGCACCTACACACATACACACGCACATGCACACGCACAATCACATGCACTCTCACATGCACCTACACACATACACACGCACATGCACACGCACAATCACATGCACTCTCACATGCACCTACACACATACACACGCACATGCACACGCACAATCACATGCACTCTCACATGCACCTACACACATACACACGCACATGCACACGCACAATCACATGCACTCTCACATGCACACAGACACACTTGAATACATGACTGCAGGACAAGGGGTTCATGGTTTTTATATGCATTTTCAGAGCTGCCAGAATGAGCCATTATTAAAGAGGCATCCAAAGTCTGCGTTAGGAAAAGGCTCTCCTCACAGATACATAAATGAGACCGGTTTAAATGCTACTTTTAATTGAGCGCCACGTAATTACACAACTGGTTCTGCAGTGTGTGCATCCCTACGTCTGACCCCGCCCAACGAGACATGATCCGGTGGCAAAGAGCATGGAAAAGCAGCACAGCGATCTCTTCTCTGACTGCTGACTGACATGCTATTCATTATGTTACAAGTTAACCTCACTGGTTGATCAGGCTGACTGCCCCGTGTTGTGCTTCTGTGTGGCTCAGTAGGTAGAGCATGGCGTTGACAACGCTTAGGTCGTGCGTTCAATTCCCACTGGGACCACATATACTGAAAAATATGCATTCATTACTGTAAGTCGCTTTGGATAAAATGCTAAATGTCGTATATGTATATATGTATATGTATATGTATATGTATATGTATATGTGCTGTGTACATTGTGATCATTGCTCCCCCCGCATTGAGGATACTTGGGTCAGACACATGGCCCGGGTGGTGTTGTGGGGCACAGCAGTGCCCCTGTCCTGGTAATGGACACTGACACTGCCCTCACGAGCACCGGTATACTCGTGAGGGCAGGCACAGAATGGTGGACGATGTGGTGCTGCCAGCTTGGCGGGCACAGAAGGCCACACTCCCTGGTCGATTCCCTGGTCAGACCTGGAAGCTCACAGGTCCACGTAGCTCAGACTCTGTGATCAAAGCACGGGGCTTGAGGGGCCTCTGTTAGCGTAGCAGTCTAACGCACCTGTATTGGCTGGTCCATTACGAGTGTGAGCTGCCTATCAGGGACACGGTTCAAAACCTGACTGTACCAGACCAGCCCTGGTTGGGAGTCCCGATCTGGGGCCGCGTTTGGCTGTCCTCCCCAGGGGGAGGGTGAGCTGGCATGAACTCTGAAAAGCGCGTAAGGGTGACTCCGAAGTGGAGTCCGTTGCCCTCAGAGAATTAGCTTGCCTCGTAGACAACAGGTGGCGAGTTCGTGCGGGTAGGGCAAATCGAAATAAATAGAGGATATAATTGGTCACTAAATTGGGAGAAAAACGGGACAAAATATGAAACAAACATTTTAGAAAAACACCTTGCCTTGCCTTGCCCCAGAAAACCTCCAGACTAACAGAGTGCGAGCAATCCGGGGCACTGCAAACAAATGAAACCCCAAAAAGTTCCAAACAAGTCAGAAAGGTTTGTTGAGCACGGAGCGGTGTGAATCCCCGGGCAGCAGGGACAGGCAAGAGAGAGAGGCTTCTGTATCTGCTTCTGTATCATCCCCACCCAGCATGAGCGCATGCTTCCCCACTGACTTCAGTCCTTTTACTACGTCCGCAAAGACAATGGACCACCCCCGCGCTCGCAAAAACTTTGGCACCGGTGACAGAATCTTCCGGAACAGCGGCGATCCTCACAAGGGACGTCGCTTTGACGTCGTGCCAGTCCTCCGCGGCGTGGCGTGGCCCACGGGCATCGTCTTTTCTTTAAGGAGGAAAAAATCTGTGCATGTTTTGCCTTCAGAATTCTAAACCTAGGCTGCCTGCCCAGAACAGCCCCGGAACACCTGTCATCCTGCAGGGGGATAATGCCTTTTCATTCTCTGTCCTTTGCTCCTCTCTCTTTCCCTGTCTTGTTCTCTCTCTCTCTCTCTCTCTCTCTCTCTCTCTCTCTCTCTCTCTCTCTCTCTCTCTCTCTCTCTCTCTCTCTCTCTCTCTCTCTCTCTCTCTCTCTCTCTCTCTCTCTCTCTCTCTCTCTCTCTCTCTCTCTCTCTCTCTCTCTCTCAATCTCAGTTAATTTGGCGTTGCTGGCTCGACAAGGCATTTGTTAGCATGTGCATTGGCAAAGCTCAGTTTTGTTTACGGCACGCATTTGCATCCATTTCTCTGCTCTCATCAGACTTCACCGGGCTAGCGTTAAGAGGACTGTTGCGTAACACCAAATCATCACGCCGCCCACCCGTCCGCCCCTCCCCTCCCCTCCCCTCCCCAGCGGCCGATCTCGGTTTGAGCGAGCCGAGAGGAATCTGCTGCGCTCTCGGAAAAAAATTTAAAAGTGCGATTTACGGCCTTTCGGTGTGAAGGCTGACTCCGTCCGTCCTCTCGGTGCCGCGGCAGAGGCATTGTGAAATGCGTTGCGCAACCAGGCGCGCACGCTTCCTTTGCTTTCCATCTCGATGTCACGAGACAAGTTAGGCAGGCCCTCCGCCAGCGATATTTAAGATGATCTGATTGGAGGGATTCATTACGGGCTTAATAGGGGTCTCGTTTAAACATTAATAACCCTGAACTGATTTTCATGGTAGAGGTGTACGTACTTGCCGTTAGCTGCAATTGGCCCGAGCTGCCGCGTGTTAAATGAGGCCAGTCTTAAATAAATTGGCAGGATGTAGTGACACAGGCCTGCTTTCTCCAGGCCTCTGTGTTTTGCGGCCGTGGCAAGATAGTAACCCTATTTTCCCCTATTTTGTCCAACTCCCGCGAGGTTTGACCGGGTCCCTATAGTAACAACGGAAAGCATCCAACCTTCGATCCAGCTGTCTTACAATTAGGGTTATGGTTACGGTTACGGTTAGGGTTAGAGTTACAGTTACAGTTAGGGTTACCAGCTCATCTTTGAAACTTACCACTTTAGCAGCAAATGCACATGCACAAGATCTGGGAAAAATAGGGTTACTATCTAGCCACATTTACATTTACATTTTAAGCATTTAGCAGACGCTCTTATCCAGAGCGACTTACAAGATGTGCATTAATACATGGTAGGAACAATCATAGTTTGCGCACAAGATCAGTGCAGTAATACAGCGATAGACATCATTGTGGGCATCGTTGTGCATACCATACCTATAACACTGGGAAGGAAAAGGTTATTAAAACATTTTAGTTAGTAAAAAAAAGTTTTTAGCCACAACCGTGTTTTGCAGGCGTTGAATTCAGACTGCTTTTCTTGGCAGAGACCTGCGGTTAAGGGGGGGGCAGGGTCTGATGGGTAATTACGCTTTGCTGACTAGACGAGGGTAGAAGTATAAACGTTTTCTGAGGCATAAATGTGAAGCGCTGGTTTTGACAGGCAAATGAGGAACAGGAGAGGCTTTGGTGGGGGATTAAAAATAATCCTGAAAGCGATTTCAAGGTTTGGTTTTGTTTCAATTTCTTTTTCTGAAACGGTAATTTTTAATGAAAGTTTTATAAGATAAAACCTCTTCTGGAGGATACAGATCTCAAATAGTCTGTCTGCCATTGAGTATCTCCGCCTGCCTGTCTCCCCTGTGTGTCTTGTGTCGGGCCTACTGATTTACAGATGGACAAAGACCAGTATGTCTCAGGCACACCAGGGCTTTTCACTGCCGAAACATCACACTGAGACGGAGAGCTGTGTAGTTACGGTCCCGGTGCCGGTTTATGTGTTCTTTCTATTATTTTGTCTATTTAAAAAAAAAAAACGCTAAATTGTACTAAGCTCTCGCATCGCTGTTTGCTACCTGCAACCGTACAGGAAGCACTGCAGCTGAGCGTGTGCGCTCAATAGTGTCCACTTGTGAGCCAGTGGCGATGTTCCACAGTACAAGCCTCGCGGTGTCCTGCAGGACAGCTAGTGCCCATCAGAGAAGAGGCACATCTCGCGCTGATTACTGGTACCCTGTGGGTGCCTCGTGAGTAGCTAGCAGGTGCTTATGCAGCGGTAACCCAAGGAAGCCTGGCTGATTTTAGCCCACCCTGCCCCAGAGATATAAAGCTATAATTGGGTCCTGCCGCTCATAGCTCCTGGCGTAGCCCTGACTTTTACTTTTAGCGACGTCGAGGCTGCAGGAGCCCCTCGCAGCTGTTATGACAGAGCTCTAACACCGGCGTGAACATAGTGTGTCTCCACTGCCGAGTCCCGTCTGTGCTCTTGTGAAGACTGCGTCCAGTAGCCGCACACTGTAAGCATACGGTCACTCTTGCGCAGTGCCTTGCGGGCGAAAGCGAGCTTCCTTTTCTTAAAACGGCCAGGTCGATGGTTTCAAATGAGAAAGTTGGCCGTAATGCGTCAGCGCTCAGCAGCGCGCCTCGTTGTTTTGAAGTTGTCTGAAACACAGCATTTACTCTAAGGGACCATTTAGTCATGCTTGGAGCTCCTCGTCCTCTCTGCGGTCTCTCTGCGGTGTGTGCCTGTGAACAAATGCACAACGAAGCCTGGGTACTGCGTGCGTGAGTGAGTGCTGTGCATGGATTGATTAATCGATTTTTCAATCTGTGAAAACTGACTTGTGTGGATATCGACATTGAGTACTAAAACTAATTTGGGGCCCTTTGTTGCTTATGGTCTCAAATAAACAATTAAAATGTGTGTGTGCATGTGTGTGTGAGTGACTGAATCTTTAGGCAAGTAGTGCGATCCTCGTACTAGCATTTTAGTGTCATAGTATCAGTATTGCATGTATCCACACAGGCATTTTAGAATAGTAGACAAGGTCTGACGGTGTTATTACTAATTATCCCTGGCCAAGCACTGGACTTAATGAATCTTAATCGAATAGCATTTATTTAGCATTATATTGTATAGCACAGGGTTTTCTTCCTCCTCCATGTCATCCATCCAAGTGGTTCTCTGTTTTTCATATATCAAACCAAGGACTTGACGTGAGTTTAAGACTACAGACCTGTTGTGTGTGTTCTGCTTTATTTACCTCCCAGGGAGGATGTTTCCATGGTACCAGTACACACGTCACATGTACCCCACGCGTACTTCACATCGTCTGGGAAAAACAGGTTTTGGAGAGAATCTTCAACAAAAAGGATCTTTGTTCAAGCAGGGAGTTCCGGCATAGGCACAGAAGCAGTCTAAGCATAGACGTGCTTGAGTGCCAGGCATAGAATTAAAGAAAATACCAAAGGTGCCATCAACTTATACATAACAAAGTGGGAGGAGGTGGTGTGACTTGAGGAATTTGATTAATTCTCCTCGTTATTGTTATCACATTTTTGCCGGGGGGGGGGGCTTGGCCTCAGGCGCTCAGATAGCCTTGGGCTGCAGGTTCAAAACACATCTCGCACAACCCAATTCCAGGCATGCTGCCAGCATTGATATCGCATCCCTGTTATTTGTCCGCTATCTAGAAGGCCACAGTTACTCCTTGTTTTGTACCTACTCCACTCACGTACCTCAGCTCAACCCCTCCCAACAGTATTTTGCACAGAGAACAGAGACAGTAAACCTTATTTCTATGTTCCTAATAAGCAATATGTAGCAATTGATTATATTTTATTCTGCAATTGATTATACCTTATTCTGCAGCTGATTGTGTTTTATTCTGCTTCCACAACATCACCCAAAGGCTCAGGGAGTCCCATTGAGTCTTCGGGATTCTACGTAGGCACCCATCCCATAATTCACTTCCCCTTTATTCCAATGGCCAAACAGGTCCTGATGACTGTGCTTCCGGGACATAGGTAGCTGGACACCGTGTTCCAGCTTCTAGCAGTGTATTTAGCCAGTCTGGTGTCTTGCTCGCATTGCTTTTGTGTGTCTCAGCACGCTTTGTGTACGTCTCAGCATTCCTGCTGCTGCTGCTCTGTGTTTCCTCTCCAGCTAGCCTGTATTGGTAAATGGGAAGTCAATAACGATGACAGCGCAACACCGCGCACAGGAAAGGTGACTAACGCTTTCCCAGCTCGGCCATCCATGTGCGCGCACAGAGTCTGCGTTTGAGAGCGCGAGACGTCACGCACTCAGTCACGTCCGCGTCGATGTGTGGTTGCGCGCGGCCTCCTCGGAGCGCCTCTCATTCTGATCTCCCCTGTCTGTGGTTCCTGCCCGGCGCCCGTAGCTGGTGAACGCGTTCACCTTGGAGATCGGAGAGCTGAAGCAGGAGATGGTGAACTCGGCCGTGCCCCCGGACTCCGGGCACCCCGACATGGCACTGCTGCAGGGGTAAGTCCAAACCCCGTTACGTTTTTTGGGGTGAGCGTCTTAATGGCGCGAGCGTTTCTCTCATCTTCTCCATTCTCCTGTCCATCTCCCTCTTTCTCTGAATTACATTCAGTTCAGTTCAACGCACTTTATTGGCATGAAGTGCGTAGAGTAAATATTGCCAAAGAGGAACACTTGCATGTCCTAGTGTCAGTCTCAGCAGCAGGGGATTCTGGGAGTTGTGTCTCAGTCTACGTGTGTGAGTCAGTCTCACTTGGAGTTTTCCTTTCCTTTCCATTTCTCCTTCTTATGCATGCCACTCTTTGGTTTTGCAAAATGCAGTTTTTGTTGGGTTGTTTTTAACGGACCTTTTTTGTAAAACGATCTAAGTTTAGTTTGATCTAAATCAACTAAATTCATAACTTTTTTGTTTTTTTTTTGCTTTTTTGCTTTGTGAGGCTTGTGTGGAAATGTGTCTCTCTAGGTAGGTAGATTCTGGGAGTCTATGTAGTTTGTTTGTGTATTCACTTACTTACATTTACATTACTTTTCACCAAATACTGTTTCCTCTGGATTTTTTCCTCAACTACGCTGATTTTGGTGACATGATTGACTTATTCAGTTGCACTCGTGGACTGAAAGGAAAACCTTATTTTGTGACAGTGGTACAGTTGTGGTCGACCCTCGTAATACAAAATCCCTTCAACAGAGCACAGATGCACTTTTCCCTCTCCACCAGCAGGGGGAGAGGCAGTACTGCTGTGGTTGTACACGTAACATACCGTAATTTATCATCAGGAGAAAAAGATAATAATCTGGATAGATACAATTTTTTTTCTGTGCATGTGTGGGGAAAGCAGAGATTGACGTTGCGTCATTTATTCCACAGAAATACGGGTGTTCTCTGTGAGTCATTGAATTGAATTGAATAATAAACCGAACATTTATATAGCTTCTTAGGAACCCAAAGCGCTTTACAATGAAGAATGAATCATATTTCCCTTCTGCTCAGTGATGTCATTTAAAGACAGGGAGTAGTATGTCCACGTTGTGTCTCCTGTGTGTATCTGCAGTCCAATACATAAATAAAGGCATAAAGAGCTTTGCCTCCCTGGATGATTGATTGATTGATTGATTGATTGATTGATTGATCGATTGTTTGATTTACTGATTAATTGATTGATTGAGTGTGTGAGCGAACATTTTGAGTTGGGATGGTAACCTAGTCCCTGTATGAGACATTGGAGGCGCGCGCCCTGCTTGAGATGCCCTCACTCTCCCTGTCCTTCCCTCTGTGTGTGTGCAGGCTGGAGGGGGAGGTGAGCGCGGTGTTCCTGCAGCCTCCCTCCAGCAGGGGCGCTCCCGGGGCCAGGGACTCGGGCTACACGTCGCTGCGCAGACGCATGAGCGTGCTGGACAGGCTGGTGCAGACGCACCCGGTGTGGCTGCTGCTCTCCCTCAGCGACGAGGACGCTAACCGCATCCTGACACTGCAGCCGCCTGGGGTAAGCGGGGACCGCATTCTTCAGTGTGACTTTTCCAGTGTCGTTTCCCGTGTCAGCTTTGTAGCTTGCAGTGCTCTGTGACATGTTTGTCGGAGGGGTGGGAGTGTTTCAGTTCTTTTTTTAAATAATTTTTTAATTAAATTTTTTATACAACAATAATCATACATGACATGAAAAAATAGACAACATTTAACATACAATACATTGTTATCAAAGTTAATCATGATCCATTCTTGCATATGAATGACAATAATTACAAATTCATCAAAGCAAATGAATAAATTAATTTTAAAAAAAGAAACACTGAGTGTGCACACATGCGTGTGCAATTGCGCTTTGTGTGTGTGTATAAGTATGTGGTTGTGTATGCATGTGCATGCCTGGATGTATATGCACCTGCGTATATACTGTATGTAGTAATTGTGTGTGTGTGTAAGTATTAGGAGTGTAACGATACGTTTTAACAGCAACTGATTCAATTACGATTCTTGAGGCAACGATTCAATGTATCATGAAATCTCAAATTTGACCATGATTCGATTCGATGCGATTCGATTCATATTCATAGAAAAATATTCCCCCCCAAAAAAAGTGTTTCAGTTCTTATAGATTCACAGTCTGTAGTCCCTGTGCCCTAATATGGGTTAGATGGCACTGTTGAGATATTCCTGTCCTAATGGAGATCCCCCACAAAGTGAGACACACCCAGGCGGGAAACATTTACAGGCTCTCTTCCTCATAGCGGAACTGTAGAGGAAGGTGGTCAACCACTGGCATGTCACATCGTCACCTTGGCGACGACACCGGGGCTGTAACAATGTCAGTTGAGCCAGGCGCATTTCCCGCAACAGAACCTTAAAGATATTTGAGTAATCTGGATCTAGTTTAGATTAATGAAGAGGTTCCTGGAGAGGTTTTTTCTGGAAGTATGTACGAAAGTATGTAAGAAAGGTGAAGGGGAATTTCCCTCCTGAAATATATCAAATAGATATGGCCCCCAGTTTAAAAAAGTATTTTATTACTCCCCTGGGTGTTTGATCTGCTGTGTAAGGTCAGATCACATGCAAGGTGTAATCCCATTCACCCAGCCTGCCCCGACAGCCTGAAGAAAGCCTCTTTCAGCTGAGTCAGCAGTGAAAGTCGTAATCATCTGCATGCGTTCAATTGTCTATGTATACGGACCGGCATTGACACGGCAGATAAATGGACACACGGAAAACTGTAAGTCCGGACCTGGCCTGGCGTGATGTTTGCATTCGCCTGCTTTCTAGACATTCCTGGTGAGAAGGTCCCCTCGGCTTCAGAAGAAGGTGATTTCCCTGCGCCTGCACGAGCGGACCCGAACCCCAGTCAGAGACTTCCCCGTGAAGGAGAGCCAGTACAGTACGTGTTCATCTTTTTACATCTTGTACATGGCTCTTATTACTGAGCTATCCGTACTGCTACTCTCCCTATCCGTGTCTCTACTCTCCCTATCCGTGTCTCTACTCTCCCTATCAGTGTCTCTACTCTCCCTATCAGTGTCTCTACTCTCCCTATCAGTGTCTCTACTCTCCCTATCCGTGTCTCTACTCTCCCTATCAGTGTCTCTACTCTCCCTATCAGTGTCTCTACTCTCCCTATCCGTGTCTCTACTCTCCCTATCAGTGTCTCTATTCTCCCTATCCGTGTCTCTACTCTCCTATCAGTGTCTCTATTCTCCCTATCCGTGTCTCTACTCTCCCTATCCGTGTCTCTACTCTCCCTATCAGTGTCTCTACTCTCCCTATCAGTGTCTCTACTCTCCCTATCCGTGTCTCTACTCTCCCTATCAGTGTCTCTATTCTCCATATCCGTGTCTCTACTCTCCCTATCAGTGTCTCTATTCTCCCTATCCGTGTCTCTACTCTCCCTATCCGTGTCTCTACTCTCCCTATCAGTGTCTCTACTCTCCCTATCAGTGTCTCTATTCTCCCTATCCGTGTCTCTACTCTCCCTATCCGTGTCTCTACTCTCCCTATCAGTGTCTCTACTCTCCCTATCAGTGTCTCTACTCTCCCTATCAGTGTCTCTATTTTCTCTATCAGTGTCACTATTCTCCCTATCCGTGTCTCTACTCTCCCTATCCGTGTTTCTATTCTCCCTATTGGTGTTTCTATTCTCCATATCCGTGTCTCTACTCTCCCTATCCATGTCACTACTCTCCCTATCAGTGTCGCTACTCTCCCTGTGGTTTAATTACGGGCCAAATTACCAACTTGGCTCTCTGAATCTGACAATCATTCCCGGGATCGTTGGTTAAATAATCCCCCCCTCTCAGCGTTGGCTAACGGGTACTGAGCGTTCTGGTGCAACATTGGTGTAGCACCTACCTGGTTGATGGAGCACTTACCTGGCCTGTAAAGTGCTTTGAGATGCTGCAAAGGGATATATACATGCAACCCATAATAATAATAATAATAAATTGCAATAATACATTGTTATTGTTGTTGTAGTTGTTGTTATTGTTAACAATAGGGGCCCTCACTCACAGGCTAACTTTTGTTACAGAGGCCTTGCTTTCAGTTCTCTGTGCCTCACGGTCTTCCGCTATCAAAACCAGCCCCGGAGGCATCAGTGTTGTGGTGCCCCAGTTCCTGCTCACGTATCGACCACAGTGATGGCCGCAGCGCGTAACAACCGCAGGACACATCAGCAATTTAACAAACGGCACGTTTTCACAGTGCATATAAGCCACAGCGTGGCCGCGCCATCTCAACGTGTGCGTTCACTGTAGTGCGTATATACAGTACCAGTCAAAAGTTTGAGTACACCTTCCATATGGATTATGGCTAATTGGCCACTCCTTCATTCTTCAGCAAGACAATGACCCGAAACACACCTTGAAGTTGTGCCAGAACTATCTGGCGAAGGAGGAACGTGAAGGACAACTCAAACTAATGACCTGGCCTGCCCAATGTCCAGACCTGAATCCCATAGAACTTGTATGGGATGAACTGGACAGTCAAAGTCAAAGCAAAGGAACCCACAAGTGTCTCTGGGAATTGCTGCAGGAGAGCTGGGAAGACATGTCGAGTGATTTCCTGCTGAAACGTATTAACCGAATGGCTAGTGTTTGTGAGGCTGTTATCAAGGCAAACGGTGGCTGTTTTGAGGAATCCAAGATTCAATTTTCAATTTGGTTTTCTCGAACATTGCTCTGATGTTCCTTTTGTGTTTTTTTGTCATTCACAGAAGCTTATATGGTGTGAAACATTGTCAATTATGAGATAAACCTAGTTTCCAGCAGGTGTACTCAAACTTTTGTCCGGTATTGCACACAGACTGCAGGGCATGTTCTGTAAGTGTGTACACACCTTCATTCGTGCGCACCACAGTGCACATGCTGATCTTACATACACACCCCGGCGGGAGTGCTTCAGGGTTTCACATTCACTCAGATCCTGCACACAGGCCTGTCACAGTTATACGGTAGGTGAGACACTGCTGGGCATTGTCCTGCACTGCCGCCGGCCAGATGGGGTCATTTATGTTTCTTGTTTTTCTCCAGTTTTGCACATTTTTATTATGCTTCGGAGGAAAGTTTTTATTTTTTGTTGTTTTTTTTCTTCCTTGGGGAAAAATGTTGTAGCACACACTCTCGACTGTCTTTCAAATTTTGTCCCGGTGCCAGATTGCGGGGGCGTGTCGAAACGCTCCCGGCTCATCTCCGTCTGTTGTCAGCCTTCAGAACCAGAGTGGAGTCCCCCCCCCCTGCATCAAGTCTTGTTTTGCGTGGGAGGAGTTAGTATCTGGCAACTCAATGAGGTATTCATGGAGTATTCATAGTCCAGTCAACAAAGACATGAGCAATGGAGTGCAGAGCGTGTGTGCGGGTGGGTGGGTGGTGATGATGTGATTGCTGGACATTTCCCAGACAGCCTGGCTGGTGTTTGCTAACCCACTTTTGGGCCTCCGCTTTCCTCCGATCAACGCGCAGCTCCGTCCGGCTCCCAGTCTGGCTCACCTGTCACCCTGAGGGTGGAACCAAACTTTATGAGGAGTCGCAATGTGGGAAGAGTCTCAACGCCTACAGCTTTTTTGGAAAACAGACTCTTAATTATTGTTGTACGTGTCGTCTGCAGCAGTTATCTTGGAATCCAGGCGCTCTTGTATTTGTTCTTTTTTTTTGTTCTGATTTAAAAAACATTTTTTTCCCCTCCTGTTTTCTGCGTGCAGCCTTTTCCTTAGAGGGCTCTGGGATCAGCTTTACAGACCTTTTCCGACTGGTGGCCTTCTACTGCGTCAGCAGGTAACCCCGCCTCCCTTCCCATGATCCCCCAGCACAGACCCTCGCTGTGCAGGCATCCCCGATGCTTCATTCCGCTGCCTACTACCACACCGTAGACACAGTCATTCCACGGCCTATTACTGTATTTGTGCTACTGTTGTGACTGTGCTAGCACAGGAAGGGGGTGTTGTCCCTTGACTCCAGGAAGAGGAAACAGCACGGTCTCGTAAATCGGCCAGTCCTCTGAACTGAACACATGGATCCCAGAGCACAAATTTTGCTGTAAAACTACAAACGCCCCCTGTCTGTCTGTTTCTTGCTGGCCTCAGCAAAATTCAGTAAAGCCTTGCTGTATGAATTATGCTGAATTATTTTTACTCTAAAATACGCATTTACACCAAGGCATGGTCTAGGACAGGCCTCCCCTCCAGCACAGTACATTTCTATCTCTCAAAATACAATTTAATTCAGTTCAATTTAATTTAATTTTGCCTTATTTTCAAGACAACCAAAACCATAACCAGTGTTGCCAGAGCAGTTGTATACAATATGGAATGAAAAATGTGTAATCATGCTGTATTAGGTAACATGCATACATACAGTAAACCTAACAATAATAACTGTTATTTGAATAATATGTGCTCTCTCTCTCTCTCCCTCCCCCTCTCCCTCTCGCTCCCTCTCTCCCCCTCTCCCTCTCCATCCCTCACTCTCTCCCTCTGTCTTTCCCTCTCCTCTCTCTCTCTCTCTCTCTCTCTCCCTCTCTGTCTTTCCCTCTCCCTCTCTCTCCCCCTCTATCTCTCCCTCTCTGTCTTTCCCTCTCTCTCTCTCTCTCTCTCCCTCCCTCTCCCCCTCCCTCCCCCCTCTCTCCCCTCTCTCCCCCTCTCTCCCCTCTCTCCCCCTCTCTCTCTCCCCTCTCCCCCTCTCTCTCTCCCCTCTCTCCCCCTCTCTCCCCCTCTCTCTCTCTCCCCTCTCTCCCCCTCTCTCCCTCCCTCTCCCCCTCTCTCTCTCTCCCTCTCTCTCCCTCCCTCTCCCCCTCTCTCTCTCTCCCCCTCCCCCTCCCCCTCTCTCCCCCTCTCTCCCCCTCTCTCCCCCTCTCTCCCTCTCTCTCCTCAGGGATGTCCTGCCGTTCCCCCTGCAGCTCCCCGAGGCCATCGCAGGGGCGCGGACCCACACGGACCTGGAGGAGGTGGCTCAGCTGGGCGCAGGTCTGCGTCTCTTCTACTCTCTTCCCTTCGGCCGTGACGTTATCACAGCGGCAGCGCAGAGCCGTACACCTTTCACTCTCACCCGCTGCGCACTGTGCTCAGAGGGTCGCAGTTAGTCATTCTATCGCAGTTACAGTGGGGAAAATAAGTATTTCACCCCCTGCTGATTTTGTGAGTTTGCCCCCTTACAAAGAAAGGAACGGTCTATAATTTTCATGGTAGGTTCATCTTAACAGTGAGAGACAGAATATTTTAAAAAATCCCAGAAAATCACATTATATGAATTTTAAACATTTATTTGTGTTTTATTGAGGAAAATAAGTATTTCACCCCCTAGCAAAACATGACTCAGTACTTGGTGGAGAAACCCTTGTTGGCAAGCACAACGGTCAGACGTTTCTTGTAGTTGGTCACCAAGTTTGCGCAGATCCCAGGAGGGATTTTGGCCCACTCCTCTTGCAGATCCTCTCCAAATCCTTAGAAATCCATTTTCAGTGTCCTGGCTGAGGGAAGGAGGTTCTCACCCAAGATTTCCCGGTACATGGCCCCATTCATCCTCCCCTCGATCCGGTGAAGTCGTCCTGTGCCCTTAGCAGAGAAACAGCCCCAAAGCATAATGTTTCCACCGCCATGCTTGATGGTGGGGATGGTGTTCTTGGGGTCCAAGGCAGCTTTTTTCTTCCTCCAAACACGGCGAGTCGAGTTGATGCCAAAGAGCTCAATTTTAGTCTCATCTGACCACAGCACTTTCTCCCAAGCCTCATCTGAATCATCCAGGTGCTCATTGGCAAACTTCAGATGGGCCTGTACATGTGCCTTCTTGAGCAGGGGGACCTTGCGGGCACTACAGGATTTCAATCCATTACGGCGTAGTGTGTTACCAATGGTTATCTTGGTGACTGTGGTCCCAGCTGCCTTGAGATCATCAACAAGCTCCAGCCGTGTAGTTCTGGGTTGCTCCTCACCTTTCTCATGATCAGGTTCACTCCAAGAGGTGAGATCTTGCGTGGAGCCCCAGACCGAGGGAGATTGATGGTCAATTGGTGTTTCTTCCATTTTCTAATTATCGCATCAACAGTTGACTCCTTCTCACCAAGCTGCTTGCCAATGGTCTTGTAGCCCATTCCAGTCTTGTGCAGGTCTACAATTTTGTCCCTGATGTCCTTAGACAATTCTTTGGTCTTGCCCATTGTGGAGAGGTTGGAATCTGATTCATTGATTGATTCTGTGGACAGTTGTCTTTTATACAGGTAACAAGTACTTAATTAGGAGTACTAATTAAGTAAGAGGACTAATCTGTGTGCCTCCTGGTCACATAACCGGTCTGTGGGAGCCAGAATTCTTGCTGTTTTGCTAGGGGTGAAATACTTATTTTTCTCAATAAAACACAAATAAATGTTTAAAATTCATATAATGTGATTTTCTGGGATTTAAAAAAAATATTCTGTCTCTCACTGTTAAGATGAACCTACCATGAAATTTATAGACCGACCATTCCGTTCCTTTCTTTGTAAGGGGGCAAACTCACAAAATCAGCAGGGGGTGAAATACTTATTTTCCCCACTGTATATCAAACGTTAGCACAAGTGAAAAACCTGTTCTATGCCCGTGTTAACAGTCTAGTTCCACCGAACGAGTTTAGCAGCCCTTGCCAGACACGGTTTGGTGAACGAATTGAGCGGGGTCAGTCCAGGAGCTGTGCAGCGCAGGAGTGGGTGCAGTGAATTTACATATACTTCTGAATCCTTCCACCATGAGCTGGTTACTGCACCCGTGTTGCTATTCGCAGAGCAAAACTTCTTGCGGTCTTAGCTGGGGATGGGCCCCGGGGGAGGTTGCGTTCACATTTGAGTCGATGTATTTATAAACCAGCCGACACGTCCGATGGAAAACGTGCCTTCGTGTGGTTTTAGAATATCCATGTGCAACTGACAGACATTTTAGTCATCTCCGGCGCAAGCATGAAGCATTTGAATTGAGAAAATATACATGTCTGTATGAAGGCAATGCAGTGCATTGCTGGGTTTAGGAAATCTACAGCTGTCTTGTGTGGAACGTCGAAGGCGTCATTTATGTGCCTTGCGTGCACTGTGGAAGAGTGACATGTCACTTGGTAAAATACCACCATGCCATTTCAAATTCATGCATAAATTGGCTAGGAATGATTCATGCAGGGCATACCATAAATGCTGGCTATGGTGTGTGTGTGTGTGTGTGTGTGTGTGTGTGTGTGTGTGTGTGTGTGTGTGTGTGTGTGTGTGTGTGTGTGTGTGTGTGTGTGGGAATTGTTATGTGTGCCATGCAGGGTGTGTGTGCATAGCAGATACTGTGATCTGTGTGTGTGTGTGTGTGTGTGTGTGTGTGTGTGTGTGTGTGTGTGTGTGTGTGTGTGTGTGTGTGTGTGTGTGTGTGTGTGTGTGTGTGTGTTTTGGTTTACGTCAATGTGTTTCCCATTTTCAATAAACTGCCGATTAAGACACTTTTTGTGTTACGAATCCAATTCCCCCATAACAGGAAACATTTTTTTTTTTAAAGAAGGCTGGCGTTTTAGTAAAGTCTGGTTTTAAGGGTGTCTGGAGTTTTAAGCCTCCAGATGGAGATTCACAACAGCAGGCAGAGGATAGAACGTACTGTCATCCTTTTGTGGGGGATGAAAGGATGTTCCTTTCACATCTTTTCTTTTGTTTTTGTATTTTGAAGATATTTGGCATGGCACCGTTTACCTGTCGGGTTTTCTGGTACTTTGGCTGTGCTCCCAGATGCTCAAAAGCTGGGATCTTCAACCCTGGCTGTGGAGAGCTACAAGGGTCATTGTTACTCATTGTTGTTTAATTGATCAATTAAAGAGGTTGATTCAACGGTCAAACTCACCTCACCCGTTTCTTGGGTATTACATTACATTACATGGCATTTAGCAGACGCTCTTATCCAGAGCGACTTACAGTTTACATTTCTTTACAATCCATTTATACAGCTGGATATTAACTGAAGCAATTCAGGTTAAGTACCTTGCTCAAGGGTACAACGGCAGTGTCCCACCTGGGGATTGGGTATGAGTCGGCTGCCAATTTTAAGACGTAGGCCTGGATTCAATCTAAATTTGGCCTTAAATTTGACAACCTTTTTTAGGCAAACAAGTGTTTTTATTCGTTTTGGTGATGGAGAAAAAAAAACCTAACTTTTTCATTTCAGTGTGCGTCAAAGTTAAGGACCAATGTCTATTGAATAATGCACAGTGGGTTTTTTTTCTCCCCCACGGATCAGGCCACTATACCATGAATGGTGCACAAAATCAAAATGTCATTACAGTATGTCACAGGTGACACAAGACGTTTTGGGTTTTTGTGTGTTTAAGTGGTTTTAAGTCCGATTTAAAAGCGGGCTGCAGGTGTTTGTCGGAAGCATGCCGGTGACACTGCTCAATGTTGACACTTGGTTTTCTCAACAAACACTCAAATAGCAGAACACCTTTCGAGGGTGGAAATCCCCTCCCAAACCACACACCCCCCCACACACTGCCTTTCAGGTGCGTCGTCATGGTGAATGTGTGGGCGTGACACCTACAGTTTAACCCCCTCAGCCCTCGGAAAGAGCATAGTGCTGTGCATGAGCCACCACAGAAACAGTTCTTGCCACGCATTCCTTCTCATCTGAATCGACCTCATTAACTCTCGGCGGTTATTTGTCTTTGTAAAAATATCAAAATCATTTGTTTTTCAATCACTTTATACTAGTACTTTATATTAAAAATAGTTCCGATTCTGTTATGTTCTTCTTGTCAACCTTGTCAGTGCAGACCGAGGAAAAATATTTATGAGGAAAATGAGTTGCGGTTGTGTGTTTCACAAAAAACTCATAACAAGGTCATTCAAAAAAATCCCCAAATGATTAGCCGTGAGTAAATGATGAGATGGGAAGAATAACACAGAGAGGAGGAGTGCATGCATGAAGACTGTGGGCAAATCTATGTTTGGTCAGGAGTGGGAGGGAGGGAGGGAGGGAGAGAAGGGGAGGAGTGTGAAGTCGTGAGAGCGTAGAGCCCGCCCACTCTAGCTTCTCCATATGTGACTCATTCCCCTGTGTGTGTGTCGGCACAAATGATTCAAACCTCACTCACGGAGGACCCAGTTCCTGCCTTCTCGCTCTCCTGCTTCTGAGCGCCTCAAATCATTGACAAGAAGGACTCTCAACTCCTGCCGCTCCTTTTCCCCTGCAGCTTCAGCTGCTTCGCTTTAATCTGGGCCTGCAGGGCTTTGATGTAAGTGTAAGCTTGTGAGTGTGGAACTGTGGGTAATGCTGTGCTGCTGTGTGTCGAGGCTTCTCTGACGTCTCTCCCGATTGGCTCCGGCAGGGTTCTGGGACTCTGCCCTGCGCAGCCGGACGAGGGCCTCCGAGCAGCGGCCGCCGCCGCAGAGACGGGACCCGAGGGGGCGGACGGCGTCCCTGCCCCCCCTGCGCACCCGCGCCCCGTCCCAGCTGGAGTGCAGCCAGTCCAACGGGGCGCTGTGCTTCATCAACCCCCTCTTCCAGCGGCTGCACCGTCCCGAGGAGGAGCCCCCCGCCCCCGTCGCGACCCCCGTCCCCGAGTCGTCCCGCGGCCGGGTGGCCTGGGTGAACAGTGAGCCGCCCCAGCGCCCCCCGCCCCCCCGATCCCCGCCCGACCGGAGGAGCATGCCGGAGAGACGGCTCGGACGGCCGTCGCCCTCGCACTCCAGCGCCCCCATCCCCGTCCCCTCGCTCCGCGCCCCCCACAGGCCCCCCGCAGGCTCCGTGGAGGAGGACGCCGCGGAGAGGGCGCGGCCCAGCGCTCCCGAGGCCAGGCGGGACGCGGCGGGCGGCCAGAGGCTGAGCGACATGAGCATCTCCACGTCCTCCTCCGACTCGCTGGACTTCGCGCCCGGCTTCCTCCTCTCGGGGGCCGGCCTGTCCCGCAGGGACAGCAGCGGGGACGAGGAGGAGGAGGACGAGGAGGAGGAGGAAGAGGACTACGGCGTGGGCGTGGGCAGCGACGCGGAGGCCGGCGTCAGCCCGTCCTCCAAGGCCAGGCAGCGGCGCGGCAGGGGCACCTTCGCCCTGCCCCGGGCCCTGAAGCGGAAGCTGAGCGGCGTGTTCAGCTCCCTCATGACCCCCGAGAGGCGGACCCTGCGTCGGGTGGTGGAGCTCTCGCAGGACAAGGGCTCGTACTTCGGCGGCCTGGTGCAGGACTACGTCAGCTTCCTGCAGGAGAACCACGGCTGCCACACGTCCGGGGAGGACCTGCTGCAGACCCTGCGGCAGTTCATGACCCAGATGAAGGCCTACCTGTGCCAGAGCTCCGAGCTGGACCCGCCCATCGAGTGCCTCATACCCGAGGACCAGAGTGCTTTTTCATGTGTTCTCCAACGGGGTCTCCCCCCGGGGTCATAGTGTGACTTACTATCACCCACCTGGGGTCTCCCCCCGGGGTCACAGTGTGACTTAGTGTCAACCACCTGGGGTCTCCCCCCGGGGTCACAGTGTGACTTACTATCACCCACCTTTTTCACATGTGTTCTCAACCACCTGGGGTCTCCCCGGGGTCACAGTGTGACTTACTATCACCCACCTGGGGTCTCCCCCCGGGGTCACAGTGTGACTTAGTGTCACCCACCTGGGGTCTCCCCCCGGGGTCACAGTGTGACTTACTATCACCCACCTGGGGTCTCCCCCCGGGGTCACAGTGTGACTTAGTGTCACCCACCTGGGGTCACCCCCCCCGGGGTCACAGTGTGGCTTAGTGTCACCCACCTGGGGTCTCCCCCCAGGGTCACAGTGTGACTTAGTGTCACCCACCTGGATCGCTTTGGTTTCATGGGAACACCGATAATCTGCACAGTAGCTACAGTCGAGCATTCCAGGCTTCATTCCCACAGCCCCTAAAAAGTCCTTGAAAGTTAGAAAAATAAAACCAAGGAAAGTTGAAATAACGTTCGGGCGCTTTGCCGGTGGAACAGTCGTTGAATCGGGGGCACAGGCGAGTGTGGGAAACTCGCCAGCTCTTCAAAAGAGATCAAAGTCACAGATAGAGCGGGTTCTCAAATTGTTGGTTCTGTGTGGCTCAGTAGGTAGTGAATGGCATTGGCAACGCTTAGGTTGCGGGTTCAATTCCCACTGGGACCACATATACTGAAAAATTTATGCATTCACTACTGTAAGTCGCTTTGGATAAAAGTGTCTGCTAAATGGCATATATATTATTGTTGTTAAAGCGAGAGAGAGCAGCGAAGGCTGAACGTGGTGAGCTGTGCTCCCAGCACGAGGGGCGTCAGTGAGATCCCATTCGCCCGCGGTCGAAGCCGGCGCGGTGTTGAGAGCTGCTCTTTGATGCACGAGGGCTGTGTGGGGCGATGCAGGCGTTGAGTTTCAGAGCGTCCAGTCAGCCAATGAGCTCCGTTCAGCGAGCGCCACGCGGAAAGATGTTATTCTTGGCGTCTAGGGCACTGCGGTCTCAGCATGACAAGGCACTCGCTGCACACTTAGCCGCTCAAGGATTTATCTCAAGGTCACTCGCTGAAATGTTCACGTGTGTAAGTACAGTGTTCGGCTGTAGTCTTTGTAAATACTGTGGGGGGGAGCGCTCTTCTGCTAGGTCTGACTCAAGCCATTCTCAAGGTTCAGAGGTTTTTTCCCCCCCATGAAAATAGTCCCAGAATATAACAAACTAACTTCTGAGTATGTCGTATCAATTTACTTGAAATTACGAAACGGTGTATTGATAACGGTAATCAGTCTGCGATCGACGCAAACATGTAAAATAAACAAGTTTCTCTGTGCTTACCGATCTATGTGCACTGTTACAGCAGCCGCCATCTTTGAAACTGTGGCATGTATTGTATTATGTGGCATATTGTGTGCCGCTGTGAAAAAGATGAAAGCACTGCGATCCTCAAACAAATACTTTCAGTTAAGAACGCAGTACAGTGTGTACAAATAGCATTATGAGTCCTGCAGTATGACCTGTGTACCAAATTGAGTAAGTATGTGAGCCTTACCTTGATTATTTTCCGTGATGGGGCATAAGGTTTTGAAGAGGACGTTGTAAAGCAGTGCAGTGAAAGAGAAACGTGCACATTCCCTTCAGTGAATGTTGAATGCAGTACTGTGCAAAGCTGGCCCTGAGCAGTAGGTTCACCTTTTCAGATTGTGTACCGAACATGACGAGAAGGCTTTCATGTGCCCCTCAGCCCTGCTTTCATGTGCCCTTCAGCCCTGCTTTCATGTGTCCTTCAGCCCTGCCTTCATGTGCACTTCAGCCCTGCTTTCATGTGCCCTTCAGCCCTGCTCTCATGTGCCCCTCAGCCCTGCTTTCATGTGCCCTTCAGCCCTGCTTTCATGTGCCCTTCAGCCCTGCTCTCATGTGCCCTTCAGCCCTGCTTTCATGTGCCTTTCAGCCCTGCTTTCATGTGCCCTTCAGCCCTGCTTTCATGTGCCCTTCAGCCCTGCTTTCATGTGCCCCTCAGCCCTGCTTTCATGTGCCCTTCAGCCCTGCTCTCATGTGCCCTTCAGCCCTGCTTTCATGTGCCCTTCAGCCCTGCTTTCATGTGCCCTTCAGCCCTGCTTTCCCAGAATGGGCTGTTTCCAGACGGCATGGATAGCTATTCACACACAGCACTATGAGGAATACTGTAATTTTATTAGGTTGGAGTTAAAGGTAATGAATTGAAGGTACAGGGTAGTTGGCACAAAAGTGCAGTCTTTGAATATTACAAATGTAATTTTTGGGTTGGCTTTAAATACAGCCACATGTAGTCATCATGCATAAGACAAGGGCTAGATACTATTATTGTGCGTGCGTGTGTGTGTGTGTGTGTGTGTGTGTGTGTGTGTGTGTGTGTGCATGTGTGTGTGTGTGCGCGTGCGAGCATGTGTGTGTGTCCAAGTGCATGTGTGTGCGCGAGTGTGTGCGTGGATGTGTGAGTGAGTGAGTGTGTGGTGTGTTTGTTTGTTTGTGTGTGTGTGTGTCTGTGTGTAATTTCATGTCTCTCAGGACGCCAACAGAGCTGGCCTCTGAGCTCCCCTGAATGGCATTTGCTCCAGATGCTCTGTGGTGAACCTAAGCCAAGAGTGTGTGTCTGCCTTTCACACACTCTCCCTCTTTTCCTCTTTCTCTCTTTCTATTTCCCCCCTCTCTCGTGCCAGGCTGCTCAGTTCTCCCTGAACAAAAGTGTCTTTTCAGGCGTCCTGCACGTCCCTGCTGTGTTGTTGAGTCTTGTTGGTGCTCACTTTGGTTCGCGTGGGCAGGGGGGCAAGAACGTAGTGAAAGCGGAGAACGGGTCCCTTGTCCCTAGCATGGCCTTCCGGCCAGTGTGTCCTCCTGCCAGCAACAAGCGGCTCAGTGTTTGGCCTGACAGTCTGAAATATAGTCTTGACGGAGCAGTTTTCCGGCACTGTTTACGAGCTCTTAACATCTCACTCCATGTATGGGGTTAGTGTGTAATGTGCGAGGAATGTGTGGAGATGGGGATGAACAAGGACGTCTAGAATGGAGACCGGGTGCGATTACGTTAGGAGCGCTGAGAAGTAGAGAGAGGTAGGGCGGTCAGCACTCCTGCAGTTACGAGGCAACAGAGTTATGACAAGGGTGCTGTTTTTAAGGGGAAGGACACCTCAAGAGGTGAAGCGAGATATTGAACCGTTAATGGTCTTTCCTTGCCGGCGGCTCGGGTAGGGAGACAGCACAGAGGGTCTTTTGTGAATCGCTTAGTCCGAACCGTGCCGTGAAGCGATGAAGTCAGTCATGCTCAATTGCTGTCCTCAGAGATATTGTAAAATAATCGAAAGCTGTGTGTGTGTGTGTGTGTGGCATGGCCTTCCGCCAGTGTGTCCTCCTGCCAGCAACAAGCGGCTCAGTGTTTGGCCTGACAGTCTGAAATATAGTCTTGACGGAGCAGTTTTCCGGCACTGTTTACGAGCTCTTAACATCTCACTCCATGTATGGGGTTAGTGTGTAATGTGCGAGGAATGTGTGGAGATGGGGATGAACAAGGACGTCTAGAATGGAGACCGGGTGCGATTACGTTAGGAGCGCTGAGAAGTAGAGAGAGGTAGGGCGGTCAGCACTCCTGCAGTTACGAGGCAACAGAATTATGACAAGGGTGCTGTTTTTAAGGGGAAGGACACCTCAAGAGGTGAAGCGAGATATTGAACCGTTAATGGTCTTTCCTTGCCGGCGGCTCGGGTAGGGAGACAGCACAGAGGGTCTTTTGTGAATCGCTTAGTCCGAACCGTGCCGTGAAGCGATGAAGTCAGTCATGCTCGAATTGCTGTCCTCAGAGATATTGTAAAATAATCGAAAGCTGTGCGTGTGTGTGTGTGGTCAGCACTCCCTTCGGCCTTGGGCCGTGTTTTGGAGAAGCGAAATGCGCTCCGTGACGTAAGCCTACCTCTCGAGTGTTTTTGCCGAAATGTCTGCGGTCCCGTTGTCCTGTCGAATTGCTCGGCCTTCCTATCTGCGTGTCAGTGGGGACGTGGAAACGGACTTAGATCCAGTTTTGACAGATGTTTATTTTGAGAAGGGGAGACTCTTACCAGCGCGTCCTGTCTGCTCCTATCCCCTGAACCCAGCCCACGATCATTTCAGCGCCGTGGGACTGGTGCCCCAGGTCCGTATTGCTGGTGTGAAGGGGGCACCCTTACGCCAGGGAGTCGCACTCTACAATGACCTTCCGAGGTTATCGCTCATTCCTCTGTTTGGGGAACTGCAGCGCTCTCGGGTTGGACCGCAATCTGCAGTCAAACGTCACGCACGTGTGCAAATAACAGTCCCTGCAGGTAAACTCCGACTCAGGGTGGCTCTGGGCCCAGCGAGGAAAAACATGAACCACTTTTCCCTCAGGACCCAGTCCGAGGAAGATTGGCGCATTCCAGGGCGTAAACACTGTGGTTTCCTCCCCCCCCCCAATGTATGCACATTCTCCTCACTGTAGGGGGCCAGCTATAACTTGGGGCCACAGTTTGGGAGACTTGGGGGGGCGGATATGTAGCTCATAAACTCTGACAGTAAACATAGGCTTTAAATACTGCAATATGTGTGCTTGTTTCTGTGGGGCAGGGGTGGGGGGCAGGGTTTCAGGAATTTATGTATATATTCCAAGAAATGTTTGTTTGTGTAGTTCCACGCAGAAAAAACACACGGGTTAGGCCTTGTGTGGTAAGTTAGCCGGCCTGGTCCGCAGAGCCAGCACTGGATGGGTACTGTTTATGAAAGTGGTACGGGGAGAAGTTGGAATGGGGAGAGTGCCGTGCCTGGCGTCACAGTGGCCCTGCTGAAGAGCAGGCATGTGCAATCGTGCTCAGAGCTGTAGTCCAGGTCTGACCAGTCACACACAGGGCAGTAGTCTGGGCCTGACCAGTCACACACAGGGCAGTAGCCCAGACCTGACCAGTCACACACAGGGCTGTAGTCCAGACCTGTCCAGTCACACACAGAGCTGTAGTCCGGGCCTGACCAGTCACACACAGAGCTGTAGTCCAGACCTGACCAGTCACACACAGAGCTGTAGTCCAGACCTGACCAGTCACACACAGAGCTGTAGTCCAGACCTGACCAGTCACACACAGAGCTGTAGTCCAGACCTGACCAGTCACACACAGGGCAGCAGCCCAGGCCTGACCAGTCACACACAGGGCAGTAGTTCCGGGCTTTAGCAGAGACTCATGGAGAGGTCTCTGATGCCAACAAGCAGGGTCCACGACGGGTGTTGACAGTTTTGCTGGAAGGTGGTCAACATTGTGAGGAGTCGGGTACACAGGTAAGGATTAGGCATTCGGCAGAATGATCTCCAGAATTAAGCATGCGTGTCTTGAAAGGAGCAAACAGGATGTTTGCGTGACATGGGCGTGGCACAGGAGAAGGGAGCCTAGGCCAGAGATCACGCGGGTAAAACGGTTACGTATCAAATCGAGTTCAACCGGTTGAGTTTCTTTACGGGAAGACTTAAGCTGTTTTCTTTTATTCTACTGAATTCTGGACAACCTCCACAAAAGAAAGCCTAGGTGGGCGTTGTCATTTGATAGTTCTGTACTATCTGCCAGGTAACCCAAGTTTCTGATTTCTGATAAAACTGCACAGAAACACCCTGGGTGCCGTGTGTGTGTGCGTGCGTGCTGCGCGCTTGCGTATGTGCATAAAACGTGTATGCACGTGTGTGTTTGTATGGAAGTATATGAAATGGTCAATATTGCGATTCTCTCAAACTAATTGGGGAATTGTGCCAGCCTGTTTGATTCTGGCTCTTTGACATAGTCCTTCTTTAGTCGTACGCACACTGTGTCACACATCCATGTGTCATTTTAAATAAATGTAAAAGGTTGATTCATATTTGAGAGTGCTGTCCTCTTCCAATTTCTTTTGTGTTTGAATGGACACGTGACCTTCGAACCCAAAACAAATTTTTTGGTGGACATAGATTGGGCCAAATTGAGAGCAACCCAGACCAGTGCTGCACTGTAGGGTTGTCAGCATCACAGTGTCTTAAATTCAAGCATTGCTCATTTTCCCCTGAGCTCAATTTCCACACTGGCATAGCTACAGTGTGGAAAAGAGACTCGATTGGCCTGTGGGCCAGTTTCCACCATTGGGAACATGTTTATCAGAGCTAGAGTGGACAAGATCAATATATATTCTCATGTTGCGGAAGTGGACCAACGCCGCGGGCCAGAGCCTCTCGACACATCGATGCAGTGCATATGCTACGTCGCTCGCACTTTCAAGCCTCCACTCATATCGTTGACTGCGTGTGTACACCGGTGACGGATTGGCGGGTCCCAGCTCGGAGGAGGCGGTGCTTCGCGCATCTCACTGCCGGTTTCAGGACTACGGCAACGAGCTCTCAATCTGAGGGAGAGGGATCATTGATACGAAAAAGAGGGTATAATTTGGGAGAAAAATGGGGGGGGAAGCAGAAAGAAAGAAAAAGATCATGCATTAGCATAAGCGAGCACTGCCCCAGACCACTTCAGGAAAAACACGTTGCGTTTACGTGCGCATGTCTGCAGCAGAGCCCACTGGCAGGGTGCTTTGCACCAGTCAGCATTTGGAAAGGCACGCAGACGATTACACATCTGCAGGGCTTAGCCCACTGTTTTTGTGGCTTGGACTTTTATATGAATCTGAATTGTTTTCTCTCCCCCTCTCCAACTCATGACGCTAACGTCTGCAGACACAAGGTTGGAGCCGTGGCTGTAAAAGTAGAGCCCTTATGTAATATGGAAACTTTGTTGTGTTTCTTAGCGGTTGTTAGAATGATGACGCCTTTCCTGGTTTGGGACCAGTTATTATATCTGAGGAGAGTATTACTGTGGAACTCGTCTTCTCCGTCCCATTGATAAAACAAGGTGATTTGGGCTCCATTAGAGTAACTCTGTGTTATGGGATGTGTACTGCATTTGCTGTTTTAATAAATAGTTATTTCAATGAACCAAAGTGAAAATAATCTCTCTCTCTCTCTCTCTCTCTCTCTCTCTCTCTCTCTCTCTCTCTCTCTCTCTCTCTCTCTCTCTCTCTCTCTCTCTCTCTCTCTCTCTCTCTCTCTCTCTCTCTCTCTCTCTCTCTCTCTCTCTCTCTCTCTCTCTCTCTCTCTCTCTCTCTCTCTCTCTCTCTCTCTCTCCCACACAGACCTGGTTCTGGAGAAGGCGATGCACAAGTGCGTGCTGAAGCCACTGAAGGGCGTGGTGGAGGCGGCGCTGCAGGACTTCCAGGTGAGCAGCGGGGCGTGGCAGCAGCTGAAGGAGAACCTGGCGCTGGCCCGCACCAAGCAGCCGCAGGAGCTGGGCGTGGACGGCGCCGTGCCGCCCGACCCCGTGGCCATCGACAAGATCCGCCACAAGTTCCACAACATGTGCAAAATGTACTCGCCCGAGAAGAAGGTCTCTCTGCTGCTGCGCGTCTGCAAGCTCATATACACCATCATGGAGGACAACTCCGGTAAACCCCCACGCCCATGGGCAGCACACCCACACTACACCTTCACACTCCGCCCGCGCTGACTGGACACACTACACCTTCACACTCCGCCTGCGCTGACTGGACACACTACACCTTCACACTCCGCCCGCGCTGACTGGACACACTACACCTTCACACTCCGCCCGCGCTGACTGGACACACTACACCTTCACACTCCGCCTGCGCTGACTGGACACACTACACCTTCACACTCCGCCTGCGCTGACTGGACACACTACACCTTCACACTCCGCCTGCGCTGACTGGACACACTACACCTTCTGGCACTCCGCCTGCGCTGACTGGACACACTACACCTTCACACTCCGCCTGCGCTGACTGGACACACTACACCTTCACACTCCGCCTGCGCTGACTGGACACACTACACCTTCACACTCCGCCTGCGCTGACTGGACACACTACACCTTCACACTCCGCCTGCGCTGACTGGACACACTACACCTTCACACTCCGCCTGCGCTGACTGGACACACTACACCTTCACACTCCGCCTGCGCTGACTGGACACACTACACCTTCACACTCCGCCTGCGCTGACTGGACACACTACACCTTCACACCTTCACACTCCGCCTGCGCTGACTGGACACACTACACCTTCACACTCCGCCTGCGCTGACTGGACACACTACACCTTCACACTCCGCCTGCGCTGACTGGACACACTACACCTTCACACTCCGCCTGCGCTTACTGGACACACTACACCTTCACACTCCGCCCGCGCTGACTGGACACACTACACCTTCACACTCTGCCTGCGCTGACTGGACACACTACACCTTCACACTCCGCCCGCGCTGACTGGACACACTACACCTTCACACTCCGCCCGCGCTTACTGGAATTGCTATTGTCTGTTTGGTTGACTGAGTTCTGCTACATCCAATAGATATAATTTGGATTATATCCACAAGAGAAGAGCAACAAGATGGACACGCACAAGTGCACTTTTACAAAGAGGCACACACACACACACGCCCACCTACACACACACAGACACACCCCAACATAACACACAGACACATTTGTGCATGCACAAACGCACACAAATGCATTCCTGCGCACTTTCAAACACTGACACTGACACACACACACACACACACACACACACACACACACACACACACACACACACACACTCTGAAGTCCCTGTCCCACCGTGTGTGTATCAGGCAGGTTGTACGGGGCGGATGACTTCCTGCCCATGCTGACCTACGTCCTGGCGCAGTGTGACATGCCTCAGCTCGATGCAGAGATCCAGTACATGATGGAGCTGCTGGACCCCGCACTGCTCCAAGGAGAAGGTAGCAGCCCCGGGCCTTCTCTCTCTCTGACTCTGTTTAACACGTCAGGAGAATCAATAAACTGCCTCCATTTACGACTCAGACCAGATGAATTTCATTCAGCATTGTCTTATTGACATGCCGGGGTCTTCTCTTGGTTGGCTGAGCTGATGCCTCCCGTTGCAGGGTACAAGATGTCTGAGGAAGAAGCCTGTTTTTTTTTTTTTTTTCAGAGGAAGGCTGTTTGACTTGGATTAATCGGAAGCCCTTCAGAGAATAAGGACTAGTTGTTTATCTGTCAGGACCATGTGTGCAATTGCCCCAGTAGAGAGAGAGACAGAGAGAGAGAGAGAGAGAGAGAGAGAGAGAGAGAAAGATAGAGCGAGAGAGACATAGAGAGAGAGAGAGAGAATGAGAGTGTGAGTGATCAGTATGTTGTGTTTCATGTCCGACTTCCAAATGGAGATGCAAATTTGGTGCAAAGAAAATCCCCGCGCACTACGAACGACAAAGAGGTCTAATCTAATCAAATCCTCTTCCTCCTCCTCCTCTTCTTCCTCACCCTCCTCCTCCCCCTCCTCCCTCAGGCGGGTATTACCTGACCAGCGCCTACGGGGCCATGTCGCTCTTGAAGAACTTCCAGGAGGAGCAGGCCGCGGGCGTGCTGAGCTCGGAGGCGCGCAACACGCTGCATCAGTGGCACCGCCGACGCACCACGCAGCGGTACGCGCCCTGCATCGACGACTTCCAGGTAACGCTCGCGCTCAGGCGGCAAGCAGCAGCCTCTGTCCGCCTGGAGAGAGACGCCGCGGCCCGCTGTGATGGCTCAAGGGGAGAAGGGCACAGTGAAGTTCTAACACTGCCGCATTGATTTTCAGCGCTTAGTTATCAATAAACGAAAGCGCCTCACCTGGTTCCTTGGGTCAGAACTGGTTGGGTCAGCGGACGCTGTGGCTCTCCAGCACTGCAGTGAAAGGAGATGAAGCAGAGGCCTACCCCTGCTAGCGACACTGGGACAAACTTTCATTGTGTTGCTACTAGCTGTACTCGGACAAACTTATATTGTGTAGCTGCTAGCTATGCTTGGAGACTAACTGCATATTGCCCTGTCCCTCAATGTGTAACTAAACTGACCGCCCCTGCTAACTACTAGTGCCACCAAGGGTACTACTACCAGGATTTCATTTTCCAAGTGAGCTACACCAACTTCCTTTGAGACCAGACCATTTAGCATGTCCAAGCTCCTCATTCTTCCATCCTCATGTTCTCCTCATCTAGAGCTGTGGTCCTCAGCCCTGGTCCTGGACAGTCACAGGGTCCGCCAGTGTTCATTGTATTACATTACGTTACATTACAGGCATTTAGCAGATGCTCTTATCCAGAGCGACTTACAGTGGAACCTCGGCCCGCGAACGCCCCTACTCACGAACAAATCGGCCCACGAACACACTTTCCGAACAAATTTTCACTCGGCCCGCGAACAAGCCCTCGGTGCACGAACGCACAAACACACAAACTCGCGGGCTTCTCGCCGTAGCGCGTCGTGGATAGCGTCAGTTGTGCTTAGTACTCAGCGTTGTTTACATCGTTCGTCGTTGTGTTCTCCTTTGATACACGTTCTTTTTGTGCTATTTCCATTCAATTTGCCCTCATTATGGCTCCCAAGAAAGTGAAAAGTGCTACTGATAGTGGTGTTAAGAAGCCTAAGCGTATTACAGTAGAAACGAAGAAGGAAATAATAGCTAAACGTGAGAGTGGTGTTCGTGTTATAAACAATTATTATGTTTTATTTTAGTATTAATGTATTTTTCTAATAATTATCTTTTAATTCCTTTCTATATTTTTGCCACACATAAACCCATAAAAAAGTTTGAAAAAAGTGTTTCTGGGGCTGGAGAACGGATTAATTGGATTTACATTAATTTCAATGGGAAAAAATATTTCGGTTCGCAAACGGAGTCAACGAACGAATTAAGTTTGTGGGCCGAGGTGCCACTGTACACAGTTTCACGTTTCTTTACGTACAGTCCACACAACAGCTGGTTGTGTGTGAGTGCTCGTGGCTCAGCGGGGCTGTGCCTCTCTCCCTGTTCTCTGTGCGCAGAACTACCTGCGCGTGGCCCTGCAGGAGGCGGGCGGCGGCTGCACGGCCAAGACGCTGGTGGTGCGGCCCCACTCCACCGCCGAGGAGGTGTGCGAGCTGTGCGCCCTCAAGTTCAAGGTGCCCGACCCCGAGGCCCACGCCCTCTTCCTGCTGGTGGGCGACACCGCCCAGCAGCTGGCCCCCGACACCCATCCGCAGAGGATCAAGGCGGAGATCCACAGCAAGCCCCAGGGCCAGCGCTTCCACTTTGTGTACAGGCGGGCGCCCGACGACAGGCTGAACGGCAACCACCTGCCGGGCTGAGCGTACGGACCAGAGCCGCGGTGGCGGCCGCCCCTGCGTCTCCACGCCGACGCTACAGCCGCTCGAAGCATCGGCCGCAAAACGCCCCATGTAGGTGTGCGACTCTTATTTTCCCCCCCATGTGTTAATGGACATTGGCCAGACCGCTGCGGGGAAGGAAGTGTCTGACTGCAGGCTGAGTCTGAGCTGCAAGTCTTCTGTCTTCGCTTTATTTTTAAGCCTTCGGAAGCCGCACGTGCTCGTGACACACTGCTGGGAGCCGGGGGGGGGGGTCGGTTAATTGGCACTTCATGCCAGCCCCAAAGCTAAGGCGTTACAGATTTGAACTATGCGGCCATTTAAAGCAGGCATGCGTAGGGATCCTAAGCAGGGGTGCCATAATGAATTTGGGCATGCTGAGGTCCTTTAAATAAGCAGGGGTCCTTTAATTAGTTCTCTGACATCTAAGGGTGTTTGTGTCTTAAGTACCTGCATTTCAGGCCTGGTGGGAGTGTGGGTCCAGTTGTCTACCTCTCCTCCCGTCTGCAGTGCCCTACGTGCCTGTGGTGAACACACTGCCTTTTATACAACTGGGAAGCATCGACGGTGACGGCTTTTACAGAGGCAAGTTTAAGATGCATTCTGGGACTCAGATGGCATAGGTTCTTCCCATTGTCTCAGTGCTACATCAGAAGTCCTTCATTAAGATGTACGGCGGCCTATTTCTCCCAACTTAAAATAACAAAAAATTAAATGTATATAACTCTACTGTAATTATATATTTTTATTTAGGATTTTCTTCTTTTTTTTTACACATTTTGAGTTGCAGTTGCTGGTAAACTGTATATTATAGACGATGACATTGTTTTGTATGAATTATTACAGCATTGTAAACATTTTAATTGTATTCTTTTTTAAACTTGATGAAGCAGGCGAGTGTTGCGAGTGACTGGAAGCTTATTGCTGTTTGAGTTGATGCCTACAGTACTCAGTACTTAGTTGGGAATAAAAAAATCAACAAAATAAGTTTTTTTTAACAAAAAAAAGTTAGAGACAAAATATTGGCATTATTATGATGATGATTAATATGAATAAATAGAGACAGTGGATTGTCTTGCTGGTCTCCTCTCAAGGGGAGGTAGTATTTGTGCTAGGATCCAGGTGGACTGTTGCAGTGTAGTGTGGAACTGCTCTCCACGCTCTGGGTCCCCTGATTGGCCCCCTGGCTTGAGGTTGTGACAGAAAGGACATCGAGCAGGTCTGTCAGGACATCGAGAACGCTTAGGGAAGTGGCGAAAAGCCGAGCAGGAAGTGCAGTGACATCATTGCTCTGTCACCAATCAAACGTGGAAGTGCAATTTCATTATCTATTATTGATTAGAAGACATAACAGTAGAAGGACAAGGAAATGTTTGGACTTTGTTCATGTCCTGTTTGTAGCCCTGACACGTTGACAAGCAACTGTAAAAAAGTATATCCGTTATAGCACTTAAAATGGAAAACAAATAGCATGACGTACGTGTGATTATTTATATTCTGCATTGTCGGTGCTAAGACAGAAACCTGGACTGAACATTTGGAAAGCAGAATTGCTACAATGCTAAAAACAACTCAAATAAACCAAAACAAATATATTGCATTCTCCTAATGATTCTGGGATTGTTTGAATGTTATTTTTCTTTTTTGGGGGTTGTTAAAATGTTAATTTCTTCTTTGTTCTGTGGGAGATGCATACCGGACATGTACACAACAGTCACAGCAAGACGTACTGGAAAACACTGTCAAGAACACTATGATTTTTTTGTTGCTTGAATAATTTTATAAGATGTGTGATTGGAATGTCAATTTATGTATTTATGCATAACAATCTGTAAAATATGTATTTATAGTCTGTGCAGGGATTTTCACAGATCACATAGTAATTTGCTCTTTGTACGCATTTATACTGTACATTCATGTATATGGTAAAGCCATGTACAGTCATTGTTTTCAGCCCCCATTAAAGCCACTTCTTGTATCCTGTATAGATTCAATTTTGCACGCAATAAATTGCAGTAATATTTCTAATCTCGTCTGTGTGTTGTTCCTTTCTTTGACTGTCCTTGGCAGACGGACAAGGGTACTACTACCAGGATTTTATTTTCCAGTTGACTAATGTTTCTTGATAAGGTGTCTCTCTGTTTTGTTTACCGTTAACCACACAGGAAGAAAGATTCTTGGTGGGGGAGTTTTTGGCTTTACATTTGGAATTTATCTGGTCACCAGTGCGTACTTCCTCAGTGATCACCAAACCGAGATTATTTTTCTGGATGACAATGCAGGGTGTTGAAATGAGTTATTTTTAGTTTGTTTTGAGTCTGAAATATATGTAGGAGGAGTGGCAGTCTCAGTAGCGGAGGAATGTGAGAATACAGTATCTTTTCGAAGTGTTGATTTTCAAAGAGATACTGAGCGAACATAAGACCATTTCCTATTTCACCTCACAAGCTAGCTAGGTTAGCCAAGAAAATGTCCCAAGTTTCCAACATGTGGAAAATGACTTTTTCTTAATAAATTAATACAAACAATTAATAGATTAATTATAATATTGTAATTAATAAAATCATTGGTGAATATTAATAAATGACTTCCCATAAGCGCATGCAGAATTAGCTTGTCCTTCGGGACATTATGGCAGCGGTACTATCATGGCACTAAACAGTCTTATTTATTCATATTAATCATTTTTATTTATTTTTTATTGCAGGTAAAGATTTCATACTTTCAGAAATGGTTGGTTAAACAGCAGTGTATTTGCTCCAGAATAGCTGAACGTGAGATTTAGGGTTAATATCGTGCAGGCTTTTTAAACGATTAATTGAATTGTTTCAGGTTGTAGTTAAGGTATTTACAAGGTGGCTTCATATTGAAGTGAGAAAGCCTACACTGCCATCTTGTGGATTATATTTGCATTTCAGCCTAAGGAAACGTACAGAATACCAACAAACTGCATAAACTCATAATTCCTAATATTGTATGATCCAAAACCCTTTTTTTTATTTTTTATTCATAGTGAAACTATTTCATGGCATCTGCGTAGGTCTGCATACAGTATATTTTTACTAGATAAAGCAATATGATCAGATTGCATTGATTCATCACACTAACACCCACAACCAAAGCACAACTACATTGAATTGAACAGTAGTAGCCTGAAATACAGACTGTTTGATTTGTTCTCTTTACACCTCGTGAGACTATAATTTGTAACTGCATTCAAGAGCATTGATACTGACCGCTGCGAGCGACCTTGCAGTTGCGTTTCAGCTGTCTTCCTCAGTCAGTGACATTTTTCCGAAACGGAGTCAAAGGTCACTTCCCACTAAAAAAAAACAGAGCTCTCTGTTCATAAAATCTTTACAGATCTTAAGCATCACTTACGTATCACCTGTGGCGCAATTCAAGTATTTTATTCAAATATCTATGAGGTGCACTGGATTATTGATACTTAATAGAAGTCAATGAACTTTCTTTTGCGGTTGGAAGTGAGGGCTGATAAAACGTATTTGGTGTGTTTGTGATTCCAGGCAGTTTTTTTGTTTGTTTGTTTAATTGGAGAAATTAAAAGCTACAAGACTTAAATGAGACACCAATTTGGGGTGATTAGTGTAAGTAGTGTTCATTTTTTTAACTTATTTTGCACAAGCCCAGCCGGCTCGACTGCCAGATGACAACGCGAAGCGTCCCCAGCACCGCAGGTAGTGGGTGCGTCTTGCGTGTCTGCTGGAAGCATTTACCCCAAAACCTCTAAAAAAATAGGAACTTTGTGCAAGCGGAACTAATGTCTTCATTCATGGAGTCAACGGACGGTTAACAAGCAAACCCACCGCCCACCCGATTGGTCATTACGCTGCGACGTTCGGATCGTTTGCATGAAGTTAAACCATTTTTATTTTACTTGACACGCCACTGGATGCGCTGAAGTTCACCTGCTTAATTTCCTGTCCTTTTTGGGATCCCCGAAAACAAGGAAGGATAATGATGTGAGTAATAATACAGTAGCCTACAGATCGGTTTTATTTTCTCAGAATCAGAGTGACAACTAGCATAGTCTGTAACCTATGTAAGGTCAGGTGCATTTGGGACCGATAACTGGCTAACTAGCTAGCTCTGTTAGTTATTAATGCATTTTAAATTAACCCAACATCCTACTATAGTTGCATTACTTCAGAAATCACAAAAAATCGTGAATTTACTCAAAACGATGCTAGAAATTAGTCAGAGTAACCTCATAACTGGAATTTGATTTAAAAAAATAGTCTGGAGTTAATTAAACTGGAGTTACGAGATTTTCTTACATCAAACTGAGGAGATGGTGGTTTTAACTGTATGAATTTCAATGGACCCCGTCTGTCTATTGGCACGCATTCTTATCTATGCCTTAATTCTGCACCATTTGACAAACTAAAATAACGATTATGTCAGTAAAAGGGTTTGGCTAAATGTTTATTGAAGTATAGTGGAGATCAGACATGATTTTAGCAACATCGCAATCACGTTTTACATTCAGCTGCATTCTCACCTGATCTGCTTGCCTCGCGAATGCGCACATCGTAATCTCCGGCCCCGCTTCTCAGCTCATTCATTCAAAAATCTAGACAATTCCTTCTTAACATTAAAACTCCTTCGTTGAAGAAGTGAGCTAATTAGTGAAATCACCTGGGGCCTCATTTATAAAACGTACTTACGCACAGATTTGATCTTAGAACGTGCGTAAACTCAAATCCACGCCAAAATTCAGATTTATAAAAACGGTCATTGACGTGGAAAAGTACACCGCTCACGTCAGGTTTCAACTTGGCGTACGCACGTTTCCTTGTGGCAATGTTGGAGTACTGCAGGTATTCGCGGTCTCGTTCTTCTCTGTCCTGCGCCTCGCTGGTGGAACTACCTTCCGCAATCGGTCAGGACCGCGGAATCCGCGATTTCCACAAGAGATTCAAAACCCACCTTTTCAGACACCACTACCACTGAATTATGTACATCTACCTAATTGTCATCACCACTGCCTACTTGCTCAACACTATATACCCCTGCTTACAACATTAAAAAAAAATAAAAAAATAACCTTTTCCTTCCCAGTGTTACAGGTAACCAGATTTGATCCTATCGCTGTATTACTGCACTGATCTCTTGCGCGCACTATGATTGTTCCTACCATGTATTAATAGGTACATCTTGTCAGTCGCTCTGGATAAGAGCGTCTGCTAAATGCTTAAAATGTAAATGTAATGTACAATGTATTCGGAAATCTAAGAGCACCAACATGTCGTCTGCTGCCTAATTGTTTCCTCATTATTATTATTATTAGTAGTAGTAGTAGTAGTAGTATTACCAGATTGAACACATTGCTTAACCTATACGTAATGATTTGCACAATAAAGTTATTAATAAATTAAAACAAAATAAGCTAGGCTACTTGTGGAAAACAAAACAAAAACACACATTGGTTTTCCAAAACTACCCATATTAGCATAATTGACACATCCTTGAAGGAAATTTATTTAATATACATATTATGGTTCCACACGTGTAAAACATTTCGGTCAATCTATAGGTTATGAAATGTCCAATAATGCAGTGGTTTGCAAGAGGAAGAATGGCAGCATTGTCACTTCTCAAAGATATCGCCAAACGTGCAATAAGAAGGGAACAAGTTATTAGAGATTTTGACCTCAGTTTTAAATCAGACCACTTTTTCTTTATGTCCTTCAGGGACCTTTGCTGCCCCCCACCTCGTTCACAGCTTGGGCTATAGACTGCCAGGTCACCTACTTGGTTTTACTGGTAAAGCCACTGGAAAGGCTCCCAAACAGCGTCACTGCACGCATCTGCACCTCCGTCAACAGGACCTCGATTTCGGCCTCGCTAAAATAATTTTTTTTTTTGCAGCTCGCCATTGTCAAGTAGGGGATTTGTTTTTTGATTCAAGCTTCTTTATATGCTAATGATATTAATTAGGGGGCGTTTACAAGGCAGAGATCTAAAACCATTCACCTGCGCACAATTTCAAGATCATTTGCGATTTATATTTTAGTCACATCTGGGGGACTGGCGTACAGTTTTTCTGAATCATACTTACGCACATTTCAGAAATGATCTTAGATCAAATATAGGATGGTTTCTACGCAACTTTTTATAAATGAGGCCCCTGGTGTAGTGCATTGGTTGCAACAAAAACCTTAATACATTCGGCCCTCGATGGAATGAGTTTGACACCTGTGCTTTAGGGGGTTACAAAACGAAAATAAAACAGTAATGAAGAGACAAACTGGTTTGATTTCAACGTCGTATTAACAATTACATAGTATTTATACTGTCATAAATTAATAATTTTTGTAAACATTTCAAAATTCTTATAAAACATTGATGAACTTATACCATTAAAATGATGAAGCAGTTATGTGGCCATCGCATGTGAAAAGAACAGTGCAAGGGACTGTGATATCAGGCATTACATTTTTTTTTAAATGTTCATTAATGTTGAAATAATTCATTGCTGTTGTGAGTATTAGCCTACCAAGGAAACGCATGACAAGGAACAATTAGGTAAGAGATATCAGTACATTTTAAATAATCTATAACAAATATAATATTTACATACCAGCAACTCCTGAGGAGTATTACAGGGTGGATTTCTACAAGGTGCTGGACACAGTTGACCAGCAGTTAAGTGAGAGGTTTAGCCAGAGTGGCCTTCAAACTCTCGCTAAACAGGAGAACACCCTTTTAACTGGATACCCTGAGCTAAATTGCAACAATTGAGGTGCAGCTAAACTTGTTTAATCTCAATTATGCATTCAAACCTGTAAAGGAAGCAGCAGCAGTACTATGAGGTCAGGTGCCTGAAGTTTGTGGTCTGTTCAGCCAGGTAGAAGCTCTTATCACACTTTTAACTGTTGTGCCTGTTGGCACTGCTGAGGCAGAATGAAGCTTCAGTGCTCTGAGAAGGGTGAAGACCTGGCTCAGAAGTACCATGGCACAGAAACGTCTCAACAGTGTGGCAATTTGTCACATACATAAAGACAGACTGGACCAAGTTGACAAAGAGAAGATCTGCCAGCAGTTTGTCAATGCAGCAAATGCTCGCAGAAAGATGTTTGACTCTTTTGTTTAAGTTAAGAGGAGGTGTGTCCACACTCCACACAGAACCACAAACGCCTCTTATCTCGCTCAAATATAACTGATAACGACTGCTCATCGCCAACCTGGAACTTAATGCACCATTCCATACACATATATACACACACACACACACACACACACACACACACACACACACAGAAGGTCAGATACAGTAAGAAAAGAACATCACATCAGGGTTCATTAGACATATGAACCTTACCCTTGTTCTCTTTGTATTAATAAATTAGTTATTTATCCTGTTAATAATGTTGGTTGTTTAGTTTTTTTATATGCATATACAAGCATTAGATGTCATGACAGTATGGTCTAACTAAAATCAGATTTTTTCTGAGAAGCACCCCCCCCCACACCCCATCAGACCAAATTTGCACCCGTTTCAATAGAAATATAATGATCCATTTATTTACATGCACTGTGTGTGTGCAGTGTTACCTGGATAAAATTACTTTTTAAAACAAAACAATTTTGTGGATTAGGGTGCCCAAAACCTATCCTAGCATTGACATTGGATATATCTTCTGTTTTTCCCTATCTGATATTAACTTACATGTTTTTAAAAATATAACTACTTTTTTACTAAACGTAAAACGTACTTAAAAAAAAAAACTTTATTCCATATTAGATATCCTTTATATCTATTTGCATCATTGCATCATGCACATGGAAAGTACCGCACCGCAAAGACGCTGTACAGTAGGCTAATGCAATTTAATGTAATGGTGCTTATTATGTACGAAAACACATTACTATCATTATTGTTATTATTATAGTCGTTCGTAATAATAATAATAATAATAATGATCATAATCATCATCCGAGGTCGGTATTTGGGGGGCAGCGACTACACTCCGCGTCTGCAGACGTACATGCCCGACTGCGCCGGCGCGATTCGACGCTTCTTTCCGGCAGGGGCTCAGTCGAATAAGCGAAGGGTGGTGGCGACTGGTCAGTGTCTTAGTGCGAAGTGCAGCTGCAAGTTGATGTTGTTATGAACCTGCGTCCGGAACGGGATGATATCACTAGAGTTGCGTTAAATCAATTTAGCACAAAATGGATCATTCCCAATCGGACACTGAAACTGACGATTGTAGTCGTCCTTTGCTGCACCGCCCAGACGGTGATAGAGTTGAAAAAGGTGACGGATAATTGCATTATTGTATGATTTATTTGCTATTTGTCTGAAACGACTGCATAACTGCTGCATAATTCCTTGAAATCCTCATTGGCGTGTACCTATGTACTCTATGCTATGCTATGCTATCGCTACATTGCACAGTTCAAACATTGTTTTCGTTTTTTTGCTTTTCCGTGTCTGATTCGCTATCCAACGTGATTCACCGAAGTAGGAGGGAACCCTCGATAGTGGGACACTCGCCCTTTTGCGTATAAATTCCGTATCAATCGTGCAATAATAGTCTGTGTTGTCGTTATAGTTTAAACTCAGAAGTTTAGTGCCTGTTGTGATATGACACCCTGCTATACGTGTCACCCGCCCTTCTTGTTTTATACAGATCAGCTGACAGGTGTGACATATTGTAAAATAGGCGGTGAAAGGTGGAAAACCAAATACGATCAGGTTTTTGAAACGCCAGTGGGCAGAATATGTGTGTTATATGCTGCATGACAGACTTTTAATTAGGTTTTTTATCACAGAAGCCATTAACATTTGTATTGTATTTAGCATGAGTGTATGGTATGTAGAAGCATAAACATTGGTACTAAATTACATTGATGTCAATTGTACAAGAATATTCAAAATATAGATCAGTTGTTTTTCTATTTAATTAATGTTTTCATTAATTGTAACATCTATCTATCTATAGAGAGAGAGAGAGAGTGTGTGTGTGTGTGTTTGGGTGTGTGTTAAATCTGGAGATGTGATAACACATTTGTCTGGATGCAGCTAAGTAATTTCTCCTCCCATGAATATTGTATGAAATACTGTATGTTGTTGGGATAAAAAACAAATTCCCATACTAAATTCCTTTATCTAGGGATTAGCGCATATGAATGAAGTTATTGTTCTGGGAGATGTGTGAGAAGAATGACAGTTATGAGGAGGAATGCAGAAATGCATGGAATACAAAATTGTATGCTTGTCATCGTGTAACTAAATTATCATACAGAACTGCTGTTCCGTGAAAGTAGACTACAGGTATACATTTGTCTGTTTTCAAATTATGAAAGGTACAGGTTGTACATTACCAGTACAAATTTAGAGTCTAAACCTGATTTTCTTAATATTCTTCTTCTGAGGGGGAGAAGACAACTAAATGAGTAATGGCTATATGTGGAATGCTGTTTGTATTTGGTGCAGTGGATAGTATATTGTGTTTCTGTCCTTATCTTCATCCTGTGCCCTTTCTAAGCGTGTGGCTGTGTCTGTGCAGTGTTGGCTTTCAAGAGGAGCCAAAACTTAATAAGGAGCCCAGTATAATAATAATAATAATAATAATGATGATGATTATTGTAATGATGCTGGTGATGATTATTCAGTTCAAATCAGTTCACTATATTGGATAAATCTTTTTACAGTGTGACTTTCGCAAAGACACCCTACAGGGAAAAAAACGCTAAAATGACATAGTGGATGAAAAAACATTTGTTTCTGATTTTATCCCGCTTTTCTCTCCATTTCGTAGCCAATTACTCCCACTATTCTCAGGTCAATCCCTCCCTCGTAGTTCGCTGCCGTAGCCCTGTGACTGGCAGTGACAAAGGCAAAGTATCTTCTCCCCTGAGACGGCACTCGTCACCCCAGAGCCACTCCTGTGCGCAGCGAACGTCTTGTCGGCTTCCCTCCCCCCTCCCTGGGGGGACAGCCAATTGCTGCCCCTGGTGGCACTCCCGACCAGAGTCGACCCTGGCGTGGACCGGGGAATGGAACCCCTGACGTTGGACGTTGAAACCACTAGACCACGCGGGAGGCTAATCCCTGTTAAGTTTGGACTCTGTGATTGTTGTGTCCCTGCAGCGCCGGCCTGTTGCTCTTCTCGTTACGCCCTGGCCCTGCTGGCGAGCTATGGCTTCTTCGTGGCTTACGCCCTGAGGGTCAACCTGAGCGTGGCCATGGTGGACATGCTGAACACCAGCAATGTTGCCAATGCTAGCTCCTCCTACTGCCCGAGGCAGGGCTCCGCCGGCCAAAACACAAACACACGGTCAGTACAGCCTTTAACATTCCTCAGTCCACGCCGGTGTTACATTTCACACATTTCAACTGTTTCACAAAGTGGGAAAATCTGTAACGTGATTGTGCTGTACTGCTCTCTGAAACAGAGAGTTGTTTGACAGGCCGTTGTTTGACACCTTGCATTCAATTAAGCCAAGGTGAACTCAAAGGTTTTCTGAACTATTACTAGCTGAATTGTTTTGAAATGGCAGTTGTGCCCCTCGAGTTAACGCTAAGCCAGCCACCCAGCGGGAGCACCGCAGCCGAAATGCATGCGCTCCTCCCAGGCACTCGTCCGTGAGCCAGCGGCTATTTTACACCCTACTGTCCGCACATCGCTAACGGTGCAGTCTCATGCAGCAGTCTGTGTATTGTTTATGCTGAGCTGTGGAGACGTGTGTCCTTCTTGGAAGGTCAATAAACCTGATATCCTGTATGTTGAACATGGTAACCCAAGGACAACGGCGCAGCGTTTCACGGACTGCTGTGATCCCACAGGCCAGGACGTATGACTGGGACTCAGCGACGCAAGGGTGGATCCTGGGCTCCTTCTTCTACGGGTACATCCTAACCCAGATGCCAGGCGGGTACCTGGCGCGCAAGCATGGCGCCAAGTGGCTGTTGGCCTTCGGCATCCTGGGCACCGTGATCTTCACCATGCTCACCCCGCTGGCAGCGGAAATGGGCGCTGGCTACCTCATCGCCGTGAGGGTGCTAGAGGGCATCGGAGAGGTACGGATGCACCGCGCGTGATGCTAACTGAATCGCTGTGGCAGTGCCCCGCCATCTAACCGATGTGTTTTAAGCCATGTTGCGGAATGAGCCTTTGTCCTCAACCGAAGGCTCTGTGCGGTGGTTTGATTAAAATGCGTCTCTCCTGTTGTCTGTGTGTCCTTTGGGCGCTGTGCCTTTGGCCAGTGCTGGAAGTAACGCAGGCCTGACTTTGTCCCGTCCCCTCAGGGGGTGACATTTCCTGCCATGCACGCCATGTGGGCATCCTGGGCCCCACCTCTAGAGAGGAGCCGGCTGCTCACCATCTCCTACACAGGTACGGCTATGGGCCTCTGCTACACTGTGTACACAGTTACAGCTATTAACCTCTGCTATACTGTATACACTGTTACAGCTATAAACTTTGCTATACTGTGTACATTGGTGTAGCTATTAACCTCTGTTATACTGGGTACTTTGGTGTAGCTATTAACCTCTGTTATACTGGGTACATTGGTATAGCTATTAACCTTGTTATACTGTATACACTGTTACAGCTATTAACCTCTGTTATCCTGGATACATTGGTGTAGCTATTAACCTTGTTATACTGTATACACTGTTACAGCTATTAACCTCTGTTATCCTGGATACATTGGTGTAGCTATTAACCTTGTTATACTGTATACACTGTTACAGCTATTAACCTCTGTTATCCTGGGTACTTTGGCGTAGCTATTAACCTCTGTTATACTGTGTACTTTGGCGTAGCTATTAACCTTGTTATACTGTGTACTTTGGCGTAGCTATTAACCTCTGTTATACTGTGTACTTTGGCGTAGCTATTAACCTTGTTATACTGTGTACTTTGGCGTAGCTATTAACCTTGTTATACTGTGTACTTTGGCGTAGCTATTAACCTCTGTTATACTGTGTACTTTGGCGTAGCTATTAACCTCTGTTATTCTGGGTACATTGGTGTAGCTACTGCCTTCTGCATGAATCTTTTTTTCTCTCTTAGCATGTCCTCCTTTATGAGCTGTTTAGGCTAGTTTAACACAGCACATAATATGGGATAAGGAATAGGAAGCATGTAATTAATTCCTTTATGTAATTCTTGAAATTTAATTAGAAACTGTTTTTCATTTTCATATTTTCATTGCAATGTTTCCTTATATTTTTCTCCCCTAGGCGCTCAGCTGGGAACTGTAGTTGCCCTTCCTCTGTCCGGTCAGATTTGCTATTACTTGGACTGGACATACGTCTTCTATGTGTTCGGTATGTCTGCTGTGTGCCACACCAAAACAGAATTTCCTCTGGCCAAAAATTTGTCCTGGGGGGTATTTCACAGAGTGGGATTGAGGAGTTAGAAATGCAACTTTCAGAAATATTTTGAAGTAACTCTGCTGCTTGTTGACTCATCCTCTAAAGGCACTGTTCTAGTGTGTGGATGAGCCCCACGGTCTGCATGCTGTCAAGGCACTGTTCTAGTGTGTGGATGAGCCCCACGGTCTGCATCCTATTAAGGCACTGTTCTAGTGTGTGGATGAGCCCCACGGTCTGCATCCTATTAAGGCACTGTTCTAGTGTGTGGATGAGCCCCACGGTCTGCATGCTGTCAAGGCACTGTTCTAGTGTGTGGATGAGCCCCACGGTCTGCATGCTGTCAAGGCACTGTTCTAGTGTGTGGATGAGCCCCACGGTCTGCATCCTATTAAGGCACTGTTCTAATGAGCACGGTCTGTTCACTGTTCCAGTGTGTGGATGAGCCACGGTCTGCATGCTGTCAAGGCACTGTTCCAGTGTGTGGATGAGCCCCACGGTCTGCTGCTGTCAAGGCACTGTTCTAGTGTGTGGATGAGCCTGCATCCTATTAAGGCACTGTTCTAGTGTGTGGATGAGCCCCACGGTCTGCATCCTATTAAGGCACTGTTCTAGTGTGTGGATAAGCCCCATGGTCTGCATGCTGTCAAGGCACTGTTCTAGTGTGTGGATGAGCCCCACGGTCTGCATGCTGTCAAGGCACTGTTCTAGTGTGTGGATGAGCCCCACGGTCTGCATCCTATTAAGGCACTGTTCTAGTGTGTGGATGAGCCCCACGGTCTGCATCCTGTCAAGGCACTGTTCTAGTGTGTGGATGAGCCCCACGGTCTGCATGCTGTTCAAGGCACTGTTCCAGTGTGTGGATGAGCTAGTGTGTGGATGAGCCCCACGTCTGCATCTGAATGCTGTCAAGGCACTGTTCTAGTGTGTGGATGAGCCCCACGGTCTGCATGCTGTCAAGGCACTGTTCTAGTGTGTGGATGAGCCCCACGGTCTGCATGCTGTCAAGGCTCTGTTCTAGTGTGTGGATGAGCCCCACGGTCTGCATGCTGTCAAGGCACTGTTCCAGTGTGTGGATGAGCCAGGGAGGGAGCGATTTAGTCGGTCAGGTTGTCCATGTCTCGTCGCACCCCAGCGACCCCCATTGGTCAATCGGGCACCCGTAAGCTGCACACAAAGTGTCTTCCTCTGACTCGTGCCTGTGGAAGCTTAACTTGTAGACTGCGGTGTGAAAAGAAGCGACGGCTGACATCCCATGTTTCGGAGGAGAGCGCATGCTCGTCTATGCTCTCCCGAATTGACAATGGAGGTTGCAGCGAGCGCGGCTTAAAATACGATTGGGAGAAAAAGGGGAACAAGCATTTAAGAAATTAAATTAAATTCATATTTCTGAAGGTTAGGTGGCTAACTCCTTAATCCTGCTTCATAAAATACACCAGGGCTGGTCTAGCATACATTTGTTTTCACTTTAAGTATTGGAGACCAACATATTTTTGTACATTATGTAACATTGTAACATTTATGTCCTGGTACCTATAGGAGCTGTAGGACTGCTGTGGTTTATTCTGTGGACAGCTGTGGTGAGCAGCACTCCTGACACACACAAGAGAATATCGGACATCGAGAGGCACTACATCGCAGAAACTCTGAAGGAAGAGGTAGTGAACGTACCTCCTGATTTTAACCACCATAGAACTGACAAATTCCCTGTAGCCTAACACTGACACAGGCAGGCGGGCCTGACCCTGGCAAAACGATGAGAGGGCATTAAAAATAACTGGCAAATACGAATGGTGTAACTTTAGTTGTTTGAGGATGGACTGGCCAATCAGATTACATTATGAAACACACCAGCACAAGTTGTTCCTTTTCTCTTCGCGCCCAAAGCTTGCTGTGCTCCATTTGGTCAAGATGCACCATTGGAAACGTTCTTGCTGATCGCAGCTTAGCGTGCCTCGTGCGCTCAGAGAAAAGCCACACACCCTTGTCACAGCCCCGTGCCCTGTGTTCCTCTTTCACTTGCATGTACCTCAGTGATTTTATTATTTGAAAAAACCTTTGCCTCCCAATGTCACGGCACACTGAGTGTCATATAAAATCCAGTGTTACAGTTACTTATAAAGAAATGTCATAACATTGAGTTAGGATTTCAATTCGGTATCACGGAAGTGGGCGGCACGATGGTGCAGTGGATAGCACTGTCGCCTCACAGCAAGAAGGTCTCGGGTTCGAATCCAGGCCGGGGGCCTTTCTGTGTGGAGTTTGCATGTTCTCCCCGTGTCCGCGTGGGTTTCCTCCGGGTACTCCGGTTTCTTCCCACAGTCCAAAGACATGCACGTTAGGCTAATTGGAGAGTCTAAATTGCCCGTAGGTATGAGTGTGTGAGTGAATGGTGTGTGTGCCCTGCGATGGATTGGCGACCTGTCCAGGGTGTATTCCTGCCTCTCGCCCGGAACGCATGCTGGGATAGGCTCCAGCCCCCCCCCCCGCGACCCTGACCAGGAATAAGCGGCTTAGACAATGGATGGATGGATCACGGAAGTGATGTGGTTCTGTGTGGCTCAGTAGGTAGAGCATGGCGTTGGCAACGCTTAGGTCATGGGTTCATTCCCCACTGGGACCACATGTACTGAAAAATGTATGCATTCACTACTGTAAGTCGCTTTGGATAAAAGCGTCTGCTAAATGGCATATATTATATTAAATGGCATATATAAGTGTGGCTCCCGAATAAATTATTAACAATTTATTACAAATAACCAAAACATTGACAAAAACAGACGTAGACGCAGTAAAGCTGCCTGGGAGCCGCATGCGACACTGCCCAAACAATTATTTATACTCCCTTTAAGTAGCACGGACTGATTGATGTTACAGATCCCTCCCATGAAAAACAAATGTTTCCCAAATAATTATATGGCCACTTCTGTTTGCCTATCTGACCACACAGAACAGAATTCCACATTTGCTACAGTCAAAAAATGTTATCACCGAATTACCTTGGCACACATCAAACGGTCTTGATCATTGATCAGTGGTTTTAAGACAGCATAATGTTTGGTATGCATTATAGGGTTTTTAGGGGTTTTTTAAGACTCAGCATTCATGCTTTTTGCTGAACAATACATTAGTTGTTGTGGTCCATCTTTCATCATTGGCTTTTTTTCCTTTCCTTCCTTCCTTCTTTCTTCTACTCTACCCTACCCTACCCTACCCAACCCAATAAAACATTACGTTTTTATTATTATTGACTTGATAAATAGAAATGGTATGCATTATAGTTGCTTTAACAGGTGATTGATATTTGTATTACAGACAGCAAGGGATTGTGGGTTGGTAACAGTAACCAACTTTTTACAACTAGCATGCTTTTATAATCTGTTGCCCAACAGACTAATTTGTCCTTAGACACTGGGTCTTCCTGGGTTTACGCCCTCAAACACAACCATTACTTCATCCTGTACATACACAGTTATTGTATGAGGGCCTCATTTTGTAAGAGTGCCAATCGAGGCTCACAGTGCTTTCCAAGTACAGAACTGGCATTAAAAATAATTAGTTTTGTCAATCTTAAATTATTATGCACCTAGTTAAAACCCCACCCCCTCAGTGTCATATTTGTGTTATTTGTTTGATCACTTGTTATACAGTTGCCCATAAGTTTCAGTGAAGTTTGAAGGTTGAATGAACCGTCTTTAAAACCGCCTTTAAGATTGACTATCTATGCTGTCTTACCTGCTGTTATTTGAGTACTGGGTGGCAGCAGAGAGCCATGAACCATGCACCCTTCAGACAGCAGAGATGTTTTTCAACAAGGGCTTTTAAAAAACTAGATAGCCATCTATAAGGTAACAACATTATCCATTTAAAGTTTGTTTGTAAATGTGGTTTTGTGGTAATTGCTCATGAGTACCACAAAACCCAGCCCCGATTTGCAGGCAGTTTTTCTGGGAGACACTGGGATGGATAGATTCATCTCCAATCATGTTGAAGTGTTCTATAGGAACAAATGCTTTCTTCCAACATAAAAAGACCAAGTGACACTGTTTTGCCAATGTATTATTGTAGTAAAACATGCAAATGTGTGCATATGTGTTCATTATGTGTTTGTTTATTTTTCAGTTTTTGGTAACCTAAACTTTTTTTAACCTCTGGCAGTTCACTGCTTACCATTGTACCATTTCAGGTTATTCACTGGACTTAAACTGCTTACATTTAAATAAAAACTGGAAAATGGGGGTGTTCTTTTGACCAGTAGTGTATGTTATATTGATAAATATCTAATTTATTTTAGATTTTTATCCAGGCAAGTTATTGAGAACACTTTCTCTTGTTTGATAATGATCTGGGCAAGAGCATCATTGGTAACAGACATGTGGCAGGTCGGGTGACTGGCAATATGTAGTTTGTACATCTGTAATAGTTTTGTAATCTATAAAATATGCACAGGTAGAGTATAATTTAGTGCAAAATATACATTAATAATGCAAGATAACAAATATAATACATTATTGCCATTTAGCAGACACTCTTATCTACATGCGATCAATTTATACAGCTGGATAATAACTGAAGCGATTCAGGTAAAGTACCTTTTCTCGAGGGCACAACTCCAGTGCTCCCATCTGGGAATCAAACCTGCAACCTCTGAGTTACAAGCCCAGTTCCCTAACCGTTATGCCACACTGGCGCTCTGGTATGTTTAACAGTTTTATTTGTGACTTGTTAGCACAATGTAATGTCTCTGTCCTTCTCATTTCCCCCCCCCCTAAGGTTTTATTTTTTTGTTCCCTCTCAGCTCTCCTTCTCCTCAGACTCCATCCCTTGGTCATCCATCTTCAGCTCCCTGCCGCTGTGGGCGATTGTGGTCGCTCATTTCTCCTACAACTGGACCTTCTACACCCTGCTGACCCTGCTTCCCACCTATATGAACAAGATCCTTGGCTTCAGCATCCAGCAGGTGACCTCCGCCCTGTGCAGATCACTGTCGTGCCCTTGAGCTTGTAGCTCCGCCCCCATTTTGGGGGATCGGGGGCGTGCGCTTGTGTGACAACGGAAGGGTGCCGAGTTCCGTGTTCTAGAACAATGGATGCCTGCAAGGGGTCTCTGACACAAACATACTGAAAAAGTACCTTCAGTGTTCACCCTTTATCGAACATTCCCAGCACCCCTACTTGAACCGGTTTTACTGGTTGCATTTAAGGGGATTTTTTTTTTTTTTTAAAGATACACCCTCTTAATATAGACAACACCTATAGGCAGCAACATAAACAAACACATGCACACACACACACACATATCCCAAACATTTTCTCACACACACTTTTCTTACACACACACACACACACACACACACACACACACACACACATGCATACATATGTTGTAACGCTTGATAATATTTTGTAATACTGTCTTCATTAGGAGAATGCAATGCAGGTTTAAAATACATAACATACCAGCTCCATTTATTACCATTGAACTGTAGTTCCTTCTATCAGTTTGCTTTCACGAGGACACGTCACAAGTGTGTCTCAACCCTATTTTAATAACCCTTGTGTTAAGTATGTTAAAAGAGGACTTTCTAACCTAAATTAAACACCAGTTAAGGTAGGAGTGGTTGGAATGTCACAAGCTAGTTGGATTTTATGTAACCAAATTCAAGCAAGAAATAGCAGGGCCCTTTAATGAGGGGTACTCCAGCCCTTAACAACCACCCCCTCACATGACCTATGGCTATCGCCCTGCTCTGCCTCAGTGTTACGCCATGAGGTCATAGTTGCTGGCAGAATGCTGTGAGATCTACGGAACCTTCTTGAATCGGCTCAGTCGTTTAAACCTGACTCTTTGCGTCTCCTCGCAACCTCAGAACGGGATGTTGTCGGCCCTGCCCTACCTGGGCTGCTGGTTCGTGGCGCTGCTCGGAGGGCAGCTGGCTGACTACCTGAGGGAGACCTGCCTCTACTCCACCGTGGCTGTGCGCAAGGCTTTCACCATCATAGGTAACATGAAGCGCTGTGTGGGTGAAATTCAACACTGGATCCCAGCCCCTTTTTACAAATGATTTGGGAGTTCCATCTGCAACGGCAGGGCTTATTTTTAACTGTCCCCTGAATTCCAGAGGCTTTGGGTTCAAATGCTTCAGGTTGAAGACGAGAGTTCTTCAGGGTGAAAGAAACGACATGGATCGTGTGTCCACATCTCCTCCTCCTTTGTCATTACATCATAAAATGTCTTATTTTTGCCCTACTAGAGCCTGCCATTCAGGTTAGGCACTTTGCTCAAGGGTATATTTGCAGTATTCAGCGTGTGGCACCTGGAACATGCTGAAATTCCATTTCCTTAGCCACTGCTCCACATTGAAGAAGTATTTGCCATGAGCTATCTGATGTGTGTGTGTCCTCATATGTAAAAAAATAAAAAAAAATAGTGATCAAGTCCTATACATACTTTTAAATTAATATGTGTTTCTTTTTCTCATTGTCAATTTGAGTTTCTATGATGTGAATTTAAATCCATCTACCAATGGGAACATGCAATACCTGACCTTAATGGCTAAGTTAATGTTTTTAATGTGATGGGTAGCCTAAAAAAGGAACTCGCGTCACCATTGTCCTTGATGTTTTGATAAAGGTCGCAGGCCGAAACTTTGATAATAAATGCAGAGAAAAGTGTGTCCTGTTTTTTAATTGAACATTTTTGTTGAGATATCTCTGTGTGGTCCGTCAGGGATGGTGGGACCAGCCGTGTTCCTGGTGGCGGCCGGACACACGGGTTGTAACTACATCCTGGCTGTGAGCTTCCTCACCATCTCCTCCTCCTTGGGTGGCTTCTCCGCCTCCGGGTTCAACATCAACCACCTGGACATCGCACCCTCGTAAGACTTCAAGAACCCACACGAGTGGACTTGCAGTGGACTTGAGTGGGATGCAGTATTTCTGTTTTAATCTCCAGAAATGTTGGCTTCCTTAGTTTTACATGAATTTGTCTGCATGGATGGTCCACACTTGGCTCATTCCGACTTGAATAGTTGTGTGTCCTGAATATAATTAATTTGATATGTCTACACACCTTCCTGACAGAATGTAATTTGCCATTAACTTAATTGAATGGGATTATGCTTAGTAGGGTTAGGTGGGTTAGTTCTGGGTTAAAACATTGCACCATAGTAGTGATGAGGGTGATTGGTGATGCTCCTAAATTGTGACCTTCTGTCTGCATCTGAGTCAACTTAATATTATCTGGCAATGCTGTCATATTGGCCAGCTTTCAAAAACAGGTTTTAATTCATTTTGAGTTTACGTACATGCTCTTGATGCCTCTTAACTACTCATTAGCACTCCTAGTGGCTTGGAAGAAGTATCAGCATGTATTTCTAGAGCACCTTTCAAACAAAGAAAGACCCTGCCTAAAGTGCTTCACAGTGTAATCAGGTTCAACTTTGAAAGAAAAATGAATGAAAACTGAATTTAAAAAATGAAAGAAAAACATTCAGACAGAATAATGGTGGAGTGTTTTGGTTCATATTTTATAGCTTGTATCATGTTAGATGGTTCAGAAATGTTCTTGAACCATGACATTTTACACAGCCTGATTATCAGGGCTGCTGGCTTGGAAAATAAAGAATACCAGAATCCCGCCAAAGTGCCTTTTTGGCGTAGCACCCCCGGTGAGCCCCACGGTAACTGGCAGTAGTGTTGCCCAGGGAGGGAGGGAGGGATTTAGTCAGCTGGATTGTCTGTGTCTCGCCGCACACGAATGACCCCCACTGTATGCCTGTATAAATCTGTACATGCGGTGTCTTCCTCCGGCTCGTGTCTGGGCAAGCGTAACACTGCGGTGTGAAAAGGAGTGGCGGCTAACCACTGAAAGAAGGAGGAGACAAACCTGATTGTCTCTCTGTTTTTGTTTTCCTTCCTTGTAGTTATGCAGGAATCTTACTGGGGATCACCAACACTTTTGCTACTATACCAGGCATGGTGGGACCAGTTATTGCCGGGGCTCTGACGCTAAACGTAAGCACTGGTTGAATATAATTATTTGCTGAAGGTGTGATGGAGTTATGTGAGCTTTACAGACATCATAGGCTTGTATCTTTCCATGTAAATGTCCATTGTACATGACTCAATACAGCGAAAAGGTACTTTCAATTACGCATATTTTGATATGAATATATTCAAATGACATTTTATATACAGTATGTCCATTTAAAGGTGTTGTACACTTGCTGTGAACATTATGAGAGCTATGGTGCACCTGTGTATTGTAAAGGTCACAGTCTGCCACAGTTTCCACAGTGGTGAACAACAAATGTATAATATAATGTAAAAATATATACATTTTAACTTGCATTCCCGTAAAAACACTTGTCACGCCTGTGACTCAGTGGTGGAAATTAATTTCCACATTGCTTATAGTCAAAGACATCACATGGAAGAATTATTTATCCTCATCAAATTTACTAATGAATGATGTTGGACCTACATTAGTGTGGTCCAATAACTGTGTGCATGTATATGCATATTTTGTTTGGTATGAAATAAGGATTTCAGGCATGCACTTTGTGTCCTTTGTTATTATTGGTAAACAAACAGTAAGGTAATGACACAGGAATAATGAGCTAGCTTTGATATTAATGTGTGTTTGACATGTAATACAGTAACTGTATAATGTTTAACCTTTTTTCCTTTGCTGCTACTTTTGTATGAAGATGTCTGGATCGTAAAATATAGTGCCATTTTATTCTTCATCAAACACAAACTGAAATTAGTCTTTCTTGAAAAAAAAGGACCTTTTTTCTTCACATATTTGACCTGTATTCACACCATAAATGCTAGTAATACAAGATTACATCAATGGAACAGAGATTTAATTTGTGTTTATTGATCCCTCACCCTTGTTACTGCCCCATGCCGGGCTCACACCGCTGTTGTCATTGCAGAATACCATAGCGGAGTGGCAAACGGTGTTCTACATCTCCGCTGGGATCAACGTGTTTGGCGCCGCCTTTTACACCATGTTTGGAAGCGGCGTGGTCCAACCCTGGGTCATTGACAAGTCCCACTCCCACAAAAGCTGAAGCTGCCGGAACAGAGCGTGTGCTGCTCATTTTCAGGAAATCTTCTATTGTAGTTGGTTGTCAGTCGTCTTGTAATGAGTTGTTAAATTCACACAAAGATTGGTCAGTTCTCACAGCTAGTGAACATCGAAGTCACCCACAGTATTTTTGCTGTGTTTGTGCTGCTTTGAAGTCCTGGAGCCAGAGTCTGGCAGCTGTGGTCAATTCAGAGGGGAAAATCACACGAACATCAGCTGCGAGTGTCTCTAATTACTGACAAATAGCCTCTCCGACATATGGAAAAATACAAGCAACTCTGACAACTGACTATATGTAACACTTCCTAAAGCACACCAGTGTGGCTTTGCCCAAGTTTTATATCCAATGAATGTCACCAAATTAAGAGAGTGCTCATTAGGCAGTTCTGTGCACAATTTTATTGATTGAAAATATTTCAGATTTTTTATTTTGAATTTTATGTTACTGAAGCAGGGATAATCTGACAAAGTATAACTCTTACACTGTTATGGCATCATTCCTGGTTGACATCATCACATTTACATTTACATTTTAGGCATTTAGCAGACGCTCTTATCCAGAGCGACTTACACAGTTTACATTTCTTTACATACAATCCATTTATACAGCTGGATATTTTACTGAAGCAATTCAGGTTAAGCACCTTGCTCAAGGGTACAATGGCAGTGCTACACCTGGGAATTGAACCAGCAACCTCTGAGTTACAAGTCCAGTTCCCTAACCATTACACTACACTGTATCCATCAGGGATAAGTATAGTATATTCTCTAGACTTGTGACTTTTATGTCGACATTTTTTAGCAATCCGTTTTTTATATGAATCACAAATTAATTTATGCTGTAATTGCTGAGTCTCATTATGTGCATCTTATATGATTTAGGAACTTAAAGGGAAAAATAGAAAACATGAACGCTAAATTCCAGATGTGCCTCACAACGTTTTTGTTCATTTTTCAGGCATTCACCAGTTAAGTGGCCCTTTATTAAAAACCAGGTTATGAAATAAAGATTTCGAAATGTATAGTATCGTTAATGAATATTAGCACAGGTGTGGTATTCCTATTTGCAAAATCAATATTTTGCTTTGTGTTACAGTTGTGCCTTATTACCACTATGACTAATATCTGTGAAACATTTTGATGAACTGGCCATAGGCTACAATCAAAATATAGAGCCACTACATTGTTCGTGTTTTTGAATGGAAAATACAATAGATTTTCTATTGTTTTTCTTTTTTAATTAATTTTTAATTTTTTCTGTCCTCTTATCTGCTAACATTGAAATGTAATTAAACAAGATGAAATAACTATTCATATCTCCCATAGGGACCGACTTTTAGTGATAAATGCAAAACAAGTAACTGCAATTAAACAGTAGCATAATTAATAAGTCACTTATTTATTAGTTACTTGAAAGGTTTTTAGGAGGCAAATAATGTTTCGGCGCTCAAGGGATTACATACAATGCGCAGACAAATGCTTAATTAATGCTGTGGGAAATTAGAAATGAGTACATCATTATTTTTTTTATTGCAATATATTTTTAAAGGAGGGACTGCTGCACACGGTGCTTTGGTAATTATATTCTGTTCTCACTAAATACTAAATGACATGATTGATTTTGATCTGTAAGTGCCAGTTTGCTGAGACATGTTTTGTTCTTAAAATTGTTTATACGTACGTGACAGACAAAGCAGTTCTCTGTTTAAGCTTTCCATATTTTGCACATTAAATTGAGCAGGGAGGTACTACTGTTGAATTTTAATGTTGTTATGCAATAAATACTATGCAGTTGGCAAAACAGTTGAACTGTGGGTATGATGGTGTATGTGTTGGATGTGTGTCGTGTTTGCCTTTTGTCCTTATTTCTTATAAAGCAAAGTGAAAAGGCGCAACACTTCAATACATTCAATGCGCATACTTAAATGTTGTTAGCTAGTTACCTTGGAAAGCTAGCGTCTCGAAACTAATGTAATGCCCATATGCATCTCAGTTTATGGGAATATTTGTAGTTCCATAACCAAGCTAGGGAATGCCTGAAAACTTCCCGTGTTTACCCTGCAGGCGAAGGTAAACAGTGCAGTCGTTACCGTCCTGTTTGGATGAGTTGAAAATCGGTGAAGCGTTTAATTGTCTGACGTGAAAAGACCGTTATTTGTCAGTGATCAGATCGCATTTTTTTGCGATGAAATGCATTGTAAACTGCGCACCTTACAGTCCCTAATTTATGATGCTTTATCTAGTCCTAGAGGGGGTAGGAGCAATGATAGCCCTGACGACAATTCCGATACCCCCTCCCGTCTGCAATATAATCGGATCAGCAGCCGCTCTCCATCTCTTCTGCGCCGAACACAAATCGTAGCTAGAAGCACAGGTAGGAGATTCTGGAATATTATAATGCACCATCCTTTATTTCTTTCTAGGAAATATAGTACGTAAAATTTAAAATTCACATGAAAATTAGCAATGGAACAATTGTGTTTAGATTGTGCTTTAGAAATATTACCTTAGTGGAATCAAGCTAGGGATGTATGAATGAGGTCGCTGTGTTGTGTTGCATGGATAGCAAGTGCAACCTGAGCTAAACAGGGATGAGATAATATGGCGGCGCGACGGAGGGGGAGGCATTGGGAAACTTAATCCCTTAACTACACACCTCGCGGATATCTTTCGCCGCACTAATAACCCCTGGCCCACACTTAATATTTAATATAGGCACAAATGCTTCTTGAGTAGGTTGATATATATTTTTCTTTAGCAACATTCGATGCTCTTCACGGAATACCCATTATTGCGTTTATTTATAACTAGGACTGTTAAACGTAATTTAGCTTCAACTAACCAGGAAAATGTGGTGCATAATACAATTTTGGCAAGTAAAATGTTTGCTAGAATAACGTCTGTTACAACGTTATGGCTGGCTGGTTTCACACATCCCAGATAATGTTGCTGTCAGTGTCCCGCAGAAGTATTATGGGCTAGCTGGCTAACATTGGGTAAGATTGCTAGGACGCCTGTGACTAGCAGGCTGCACATATCCTAGCAACTAGCTTCTGTAGCAAGCTAACGTTAGCTAACCTCGATTGTAGAGGTGTGTGTGTGTGTCTGGAATGGGTTATTTAACAAACTATTTACAGAACTTGAACCCATGGCTTTATAGGTCATACAGTTCTTTTAAGGTCAGGTTGTTTCAGTAAAACAGTGTGATGACAACAGATCATTTGCTGGCTCACTAGCTGTCATCTGTCAGATTTAAGTTTAAGGCAAGAACCTCATTGGGATTGAATTCATACAGGCAACTCATTGTTTTGATAATGTGTCTCTCAAGTGTATTTTTTATTTCATTTTTCATTTGCATCAGTTAAATGACAAGCTGTAAATTCCTAGAACAGCAAGGGTTATCTTCACAAATGGCTGCTATTCTCCTCAATGATTGCTAGAATAAGTTCAAACACAAAATGGAGGGCTATGTGACTGACGATACACACAGAGACAGAATGAAGAGAAGAAAAATACCTATTTCACAAAATGAAAGCCACAGACATGTTTCCAAGGTGCAAAATGTGACTGATTATGGGTGAATGTATTCGCCAGTCTCCTTTGTGCAGGAAGATAGGGTGAGAGAAGATTCACTTCCCTGAGGCTTGAGACAATGCCTGGTTGCTTGACGCAGTGCTGATCCAAATGGCCTTTTGTCTGTGCTGCCGGAATTGATGGCAGTGGGCAAAAGAGACATCCGTTCCTGAGGCAGATCCCCTATTCACCTGTGTTTTAGAGAGCAGTTTGTTAGTGCAGCAGCATCACTGTGATGTGAATTGCCTTCCTGAACTTCCTGTGATTGTCTTCTACAAGGAATTATGTAGGCTAGTTAATTTGACCTGTGTCTGTATTGTACTGTATGTACAAATTTGTTTTGAAGTCTGGAATTCTTTACCGGGGGGCTAGCTGTTTTTGAGGTTAAAAACTCCAAAACAGTGGAACACAGAGCTGTGACGAATGGGAGACATGAATTTAAAAAAAAAATCGGTGTAAGAGGAGTTTTTCTTGGTGAGACAAAGAACTGGACACTCCTGGTCATTAACTGTTTTTATTATTTTTGGAGACTTTGCAGCTTCAGTGTGACCCTAAGTTAAACCGTCCGCAATGGGCAAGGAGAAACTGCACATCAACATCGTGGTCATCGGTCACGTTGATTCCGGCAAGTCCACGACTACTGGGCACCTCATCTACAAGTGCGGTGGCATCGACAAGAGGACCATTGAGAAGTTTGAGAAGGAGGCTGCTGAAGTACGTATGGCCAGGCCATTTTGTTACATTTCCTTGACTGGGAACAGTAGCGGGTTCTTCCCAACGGTTTTTAATCCAGAATATTATTTATTTTAAAACCAAGCACGGGCTGTCGGATGGCTTATCCTGATAAAACTTTGCTCCAGTGTGTGGATGTACAACACAGCCGGCTGGCAGCCCCACAGGGCGGTGCACAGTTGGCTGTAGGCATCGCCCAGGGGGGTTCATTCAGCAGGATTGTCCGTGTGGCATTGCAAACTCCTCTCAGCCTATCAGGCACCCGCAGTCCACCTGTGCCCCAAAGCTATGACTGCGCAGCTCAGCGGACTGCTGAATGAAAAGAAGTGGCGGCTGGAATTATGCCCTTCAGGGGAGAGCACACGGCTGTCTTCGCTCTCCCAAATTGAGGGAGGCGGTGCTGCGATGAGACAGGCCCAAAAGTACAATCCGACATTCCAGTTTGGGAGAAAATGCTGAAATTGGTTAAAGAAAGCAAGCACAGTAGTACTGCTGTGAGGCAGATTTATAAAATCATGTCTGTCGCACACATCGACTGATGCCTCACCCTCTCTGTGTTTTTTTTATTCGTTTGTCCCAGATGGGAAAGGGTTCTTTCAAGTACGCCTGGGTGCTGGACAAGCTGAAGGCAGAGAGAGAGCGTGGCATCACTATCGACATCTCGCTCTGGAAATTTGAGACCAGCAAGTACTATGTCACCATCATCGATGCCCCTGGACACAGGGACTTCATCAAGAACATGATCACTGGAACCTCGCAGGTGTGTTGATTTTTGCCACGTATTAATCAGAAACCACATGATTGTGGTTTGTGATGTCAGAGTAGAGTTCTGCACTGGTTATGTAGATATTAATTTCTGGCAGTGGAAGGGTGTTGCTCTGACTTACAACAAAGGCGAAATTCTATCACAGATTGTCTATACACTAACTAAACTTTCAGCTCTGTATTCTTCAAATTGAAAGCTCCATCTCTGCTGATGGGTCTCAACATGTTTTAATTTGCTAGCTAATTGTTGTTTATGAAGGCATGTGGGTGAAGATAGAACATTCATGCCCAGCATAGCAACACAAACAGCAGCTGGGTTCCTTCCTGCTATCAACTGAAGGTTCCTTGAATGAAGGTTGTTAAAATTGTGTTAAGAGAGACTATCCACAAACCAGGACTAAGCAGCTCCATTTGTTTATATGGATAACTTCCATTTTGGCTCCCAATAACCTTCACAGTCTGTTCTAAACCATATTTTAATAACTCATGGCTATAAGCCATGGCTATAAGCCTTGTAGGAGCCATACATCTGGTTTGTGCATAGAACATCTGTGATTCTGATGTGCCAGAATGTTCTTAATACATATTGTCTTGAAACTTAAATCCATAATGCCTAAAGAAATTTGTAGATTGTGTACATTTTTATCACCCCCCTATCCCACAGGCTGACTGTGCGGTGCTCATCGTGGCAGCTGGCGTGGGCGAGTTCGAAGCTGGGATCTCCAAGAACGGCCAGACCCGTGAGCATGCCCTGCTAGCCTACACGCTGGGCGTGAAACAGCTGATCGTGGGCATCAACAAGATGGACTCCACCGAGCCCACCTACAGCCAGAAGCGATACGAGGAGATTGTCAAGGAAGTCAGCACCTACATCAAGAAGATTGGCTACAACCCAGACACCGTGGCATTCGTGCCCATCTCCGGCTGGAACGGGGACAACATGCTGGAGTCCAGCCCCAACGTGAGCACAGGCCAACCCCCATGAATGTTCTCGACTTGTGAACAGCACAATTATTTATCAGGTTGTCAGTGTTTCCTTGTTTGTTCATCGTAGCCATATTTCTTTAGATGACGTGGTTTAAGGGTTGGAAGATCACGAGGAAGGAAGGAAACGCGTCTGGAACAACGTTGCTGGAGGCCCTTGATGCCATCCAACCCCCATCCCGCCCGACGGACAAACCCCTCCGTCTGCCCCTGCAGGACGTCTACAAGATCGGAGGTAAGGGGTGCAAAGAAAGGGGGTACCAGGACAGCCCAAAGGGCATTGAGCTATTTGAGCATGCAATATCCATGAATGTATTTTGGGAGTGAGGAGCAAAGGCGATTACGCATTGCATTCAGGCACCTCAATTACAAAAAAGTAAATTACATAGACAAAGTTAATGAATAATATTGTAAATAAATGTGCATAGTTGAATATTTATCAGCAAGACATGCTGTTAAGGACTTAAGTGAAATAGGTGGGATCAACTTCAACACTAATTAATACGCTCCTTAATTTTGAAGAGAGCAGCGCTGTCGGTCTTATTTTGGTGCCACTCCTGTTCAAGGAGGACTCAAACTACAACTACAAGAGGCACATTTCAGGGCTTCAGAATGACAGCTGTCTACAGTTACGACACCATGTCCTTGCCCACCTGTTAGGAATCGGGACTGTGCCAGTGGGGCGTGTGGAGACCGGACTGCTGAAGCCCGGCATGGTGGTGACCTTTGCCCCCGTTAACGTGACGACTGAGGTGAAGTCGGTGGAGATGCACCATGAGGCGCTGACCGAGGCGCTGCCCGGGGACAACGTGGGCTTCAACGTCAAGAACGTCTCCGTCAAGGACATCCGCCGCGGCAACGTGGCCGGGGACAGCAAGAACGACCCCCCCCAGGAGGCGGCTATATTCACTGCACAGGTGAGCCGGGTGGCCGGTGGTCGACGCAAAAGACTGCCGCAATGCAAAACAATTTCAGTCGGTGCTCTTACGATTCTAGGCTTTATTTGACCATTGTTTTTGGAATATTTGCTCAATTAAAATAAATAAACAAACATAAAACATAAAAGTAACAGGGTGCACCTGGTCGCCTAAAATGGCTTTGTATTCCTTGGCCGTAATTCTACCGTGCAGAGTAATAATTGGACCCAATGACACCCACGAGATGGCTGACCATACCACAACAGATGTTTAACAGTTGAGAACAGGCAAGCAGGTGGGTTGAAGGCTTTATTTGGCTTTCTCCAAACATAAAACTGTCCAAATTATTGAAGCTGTTATTTTGTGTATTTTAGCAGCTATCCTGTTAAGTATCCTGCAAATAGAATAAAAGAAAGATAAATGATGATGTGGGATTTTGAAAATTGGTACAGTTGAAATGCACAGCAGTGATGGCCGTGACCTTCTTTGTGTTCCAGGTGATCATCTTGAACCACCCGGGCCAGATCAGCGCCGGCTACGCCCCGGTACTGGACTGCCACACGGCACACATCGCCTGCAAGTTCGCCGAGCTGAAGGAGAAGATTGACCGGCGCTCGGGGAAGAAGCTGGAGGACAACCCCAAGTCCCTGAAGTCGGGGGACGCTGCCATCGTGGACATGATCCCGGGGAAGCCCATGTGTGTGGAGAGCTTCTCTGAGTACCCCCCACTGGGTGAGCGCCATGTAGTGCACGGAATTCAAATACTTAAAATGGGTGTATTTTTTGTTTCTGTTTCTTTTTTTCCAGTATTTCTCCCATGGTGCAATATCTCCCTAATGCTGTGTTACGGACATGACACATTAATGTGGATATAGCATGAACTACAGCGCAAACAGACAGATTTAACATGAAAAGGCCATGTATTTTTGGGGCTGCCAGACCAATCAGAGGCAACCCATGGTACCAATAACTCAGTGAGTACAAATTTTCATTGTGTACAATCTCTTGTAGCCCGCCCTCACCTGGATGATGTAGAATACTCAACACCATCAGCTGACGTGGAGGGGGAGGGATTTATTTTTGCCAGATTCAGCGAGAGGTCATGAATTTGGCCAACACCAGGGAATGTCCTACCTGTAGCAATGATTCACTTGATCTTTAATGATCACAACCCGTGTGGAACTTTCTACCACCCGATGACTGGAGCAAAGCAGGGTTACATTTAAAGTGTGATACAGCTGGTGTGACCACTCCTCTACATCACGCTTAAGGTCTTAACTGGTGATCAGCGTTTTGACTTCTTTTGCACGTCTTCCCTCCTGTCCACCAGGGCGCTTCGCGGTGCGCGACATGCGTCAGACCGTGGCGGTCGGCGTCATCAAGGGCGTGGAGAAGAAGGCCGCCACCACTGGCAAGGTCACCAAGTCCGCCCAGAAAGCCCAGAAGGCAAAATGAACGTTGTGCTGCGCTGCCGACTCCAGGGTCCCCTGTGGAAAAGCAACGGTCCCCCAACTCTTCTCTCCGATTGGCCACTTCCGCTCAATAGTCAAAGACTGGTTAATTATTACAATGCATCGCAAAACCATCAGGAGGAAAAAATGCATAAAACCGTGAGAGCGGTAATGACCATATTTATCACATTGTAACGTGTACCATTGCACACTTCTTTTGTTTGTTATGTTTTATTCCGCTAATTCATCATCATCATCATCATGTACTTAAAATCGGGACCATGACCTTGAACACAGTGTGTGAGAGGCGTCAAGACCGCTGGAAGGGTGTTAACCCTGAGCCCTCTCTCTCTCTGGAGTGCAGTGTTAGTTCAGTCCTCACATTGTCTTGCTTTTTGTGTTTGTTTGCAATAAGTAGATCTGTGTTCACAGCTGGTAGTAACACTCAACTCTTCAGTAGAAAAAGAGCTGAATGCTGTGCCATTTTAGCTTAAAACTAAAGATAAAGTCTCCCAATCTTCCCAGTCCCGGCCGCATGCAATCATTCGGTGCACTTTACATTGGTGAAATCTTCGCCTGCGTCGCACTTTGATTGGTTTAAGCTGATTCAACGAATAAATGCTCGTTAAGTAGTTTAAATAGTTGAATTGGGGTGCTGGTGGTGGAATTATTATACCAAATACATGGACTGGCTGGGAGTTCCCAAGGAGAGGTTTGGGATCCACTGGTCAAGCACATTAATTGGGCAGACCAAAGTTATACAAATGTAGTAATGTACACTGAACTATCATTTTAGAAAGCTAATTGACAATTTTGAGTGAATTGCCCTATGGAATTATAGTCAACTAACTGGCCTAAATATGCATTAATGTGAATGAGATCTGTTGTAATTACAAACAACTGTTCACCTTGAAATCCACCTTTCTCTTGTACAAATGATTAATTTCATATTAGTGCCAACTGCAAAATGTGCTCAATCATATGGTGGGTGGTGGGAGTAATACGTGAGGTGGGTGGAGAGATACCTGAATTCCACATCTCAACATGTTAGATTGAATTTTTGTCATTTCTATAGCGCTCGAAAAATGTCATCACTGGTCACAGAACAAACTCAAAGATGGGACACTCGCATTATGAAAATATTTTTTACATTGATCGCTTTGTTTAAACGTGAGTGACAAAGTATTTAAGAATCCAAATAGATTCCCATCTGAGTAGCAGAATGCCAGCACAATGTCCCCTCCCTTCCTATTTGAGCCCTTGTGTCCAATGCCTATGCATTTTAATGTTGATGTAGTAAGCTACCATGAAATGTGCTGCTGCCGAGAGCCTCCAATCTGGGTCAATGTTATGCTCTGCTATTTTGGTTTTGAGAGCTCCAAGCATGCACACAAGCGCCAAACACTTGAAAGCGGCAATAATATTTACACTCGACTGGCTGAAACTCAGCCTTGTTATTAAATGTTTAAACTACTGTAATAGGTCAATACTTAGCTGTATTATCTACACCACCATCAAAAGTGAGGTGAGGGACCTCTCAAATTGTTAATACCTTATACGTGGAAGTGGACCATCAGTGGCTAGGCACACTCAGAACAGGACAACTTGGAGTGCAAAAGTATCAAAATGTATTACTAGTTTGCACTGAATACAATCAGCATTTCTGTATAAAATATTCTCCACATATAGCCTACTAACAAAATAGGAGAAGGAGCCCCCTCATAAATATATGGGCCATATTAGCACAGCAGCAAGGATTTACTCTTCACACAAAACATGAAATACTCATTTGGTGCAATAAATATAATATATTGTAAGGTAAAACAATTACTACAAAGGGGAATACTAACTCATATAGGCTGAGAGTAGCTCATCACAATATCATAATAGATATAATAGGTTACGCTATGGGCAGATAGAGTGCTGGAAGCTTCAATACAAAATAAAGATACAATATAATGCAATTACTTGCGTGTTTAAAAACGGAGACAATAATTTACCAGGCCTGGTCAAACAATATCATTACGTGCACGGGTATTTCCTATAAGCGGTGCGGGGCGTCGGAGAGAGTACGGGCTATAATGAAAGCTTTAACAGTAACCGTTTTTCCGGTTGAACAGTATTATTTAGTTCAGTTATTTCGTCAACACATCACTATAACATGGAGGAAATATATCAGCAATAAAGACCAGTCATCTCTATCCACAATCAGTACAATACCGCCCGAAGCGTTGTGTAAGCTTCCTGCTCCGACCTCCCACACAATCTCTCGCGCTCGCAGAACTTTCGTTTTTTAAAGGTGCGTCTCTTTCGGACCGTGTCGTCATAGGTGCAAACCTCCAACACACCTCCAAATATGGTCAACTCGGAAACAGGAAGAAAGAGGGCAATTAGCTGCATTTGCCCCATTAAGGGACTATTGCCATTTACATTGGCTACATGTCAACGTAATACCAGGGAGTAATAACAAATTGTAATAATACAATGGAGGAAATAAGTCGCCGTGATGCAATGGATAGAATTGTTAACCCATACACTTCCCACTCGTTACACTACAATGGTGTGGGTGGACAATGTCTATCAAATTGTCCGTTTACACAAGGAATGCCTGTCGGCAAAATAGAGTTTAGGCTTCTGTGTATTGCAATGGAAGTGACCTGCCCTCCACCTGAGAAAGATAGAATGTGCGTATGGCTGGATATATCTCCGGTTTCGCTATCAGTAGCGCTAGAGTGATTTTGAAAGAGGCAGAAATATTATTGATATCAATAAGCTACTATGAAAGGCTATAAGTACACAATCAGATAGAAAAATATGGCTGTGTGTATGTAGGAGTAGGCTAATGCCTCAAATTTGAAAAAAGTGCATTAGTGTAAGAAATTACGTGTATTTGAATTAGGATGTCTGGAATGTCTATTTGGATGGTACTGTATTTGAAATCACCAATATTATATAATTTTGTAGCGGCCATTATAATATTTTCTAAATATCCATTGCATGTACAGTCTGAATCGGATTCGTATGATTCAGGTGGAGGTTCAGGCTGATCTTTTTCATCAGGGCAACTCGCTTGCTCTTACATATTTTGGTGGGTGTGTAAAAGAGTTTATTCACGTTTCCGGTTCCACTGTAAATTATGTTCTGACGTCACTCTGAGTGAAGTATTAATATGTGCCGGTGGCTAGAAACGAAACATTCAGTATGACAGGGAGAGGAAGAACAAACAGTGCCAAGACAAAGGAGGACCAAGACCAAGGGGGTCCAGCTCATTCGAGGAGTTGCACTACGGGTCGAGGAAGTCCTCCACATGGTAAGACAGCAAAGCACAAATCAGAGCAAAGGACCAGTAACCCGAGAGGCGCGAGCGGAGATGCGTCTACTGCCAAGACCAAGAAAACTGGTTCACCTGCTTCAGGTGCAGTTGGGTCCAGCTCTCAGGAATCACCACCCCCCGAGTCCAATGGAGACTTAAAACTAAAGGACAAAAACAAATCAAGTAGACTGGGATGTGTGGATATGGTCAAGGCCAATACAACTGGTTCGCCTGCTTCTGGTGCAGTTGGATGCAACTCTCGTGGACCACAACAACCGAAGTCCAGAGTAGAGTTAAATCCAAAGCCTAAAGTCTACAATAAAAATGGCACGTGTCCCTCCCTGGATGGGCCGACAAGTGTTGACAAAAAGACAGAGAAAACTGCGAAAAAAGACGGCTTGGACGCATCTACCAATAAGGTCCTTCTATCGACACTTGACCAACTTAAAATTAAGATGACTGCAAAGTCTGAGTCATCGACTGTTATTAATGAGATTGTGAGCAAAATAATCACATATATGAAACAGAAGTCGGAATATTTCCGTGACGTGGAAAAGTTGCACACTGGAAGCTACTACGAGAACGTGAAGGTAAATTGTCTAATTTAACGCAAATAAGGAGATGATAGAACAGCATGGACCAGTGGCGATTTTAGGGTTTTAACAGGGGGTGCAATGGGCAGAAATCATTTTATTTTAAATGTTTTTTGACATTGATTTGAAAATTGTTATATTTTCATCCCAACAGTGGGGGTGCAGGCAGTGTGGTATACTGGTTAGGGAACTGGGCTTGTAACGTTAAGGTTGCAGATTCAATCCCCAGGTGGGACACTGCCGTTGTACCCTTGAGCAAGGTACTTAACCTGAATTGCTTCAGTAAATATCCAGCTGTATAAATGGATTGTAAAGAAGTGTAAACTGTAAGTCGCTCTGGATAAGAGCGTCTGCTAAATGCCTGTAATGTAATGTAATGGGTGCAAATGCACCCCCTGCACCCGCGGTAAAATCGCCACTGGCATGGACATAAGTCAAGATAGACACTGTGAATGTGATTGATTTAATATTGAATCATATTGATGGTGCCACAATATTGTATAGATTTCTGAGCCCGACGAGTTCGATGTGATGTTGACCATACCGGTTGACAGAGTGGACCTCCACATGTTCGACTCAGACGGCGCGTTCTACAGCGTGGCTTTGAAAAGGACCCCGAGGACGAACCCACTACGCTGCTTTCTGCAAGATGACAATACCATCTCAGCAAGCAAGATGTTGAATGAGTTTAGAGATCACGTCAAAAAATCGGTCGAGTCCTTTCCGGGTGGGTAAAACAATTTTTGTTGTTAAATATTCATGTCATCAAGTTCAAGTTACGTAGGTATATATAGCCTACTAATTTAAATAAGGCAAGTTGCTCAACTATTTTCACATACAACAAAAACACTCAGTGTACATTGACACGTTTGACAAGTTTGATTAGCTGTTGTTTGCGCTTATTGGGGTATTGTATAGATCAATACTGCAGACGCATCGAATTGAACGTGTAATTGTCTCCATCTTTTTACATTCAAGACGTGGTGGTGGAGCGTAAAAAGAAGGGCTGCCCCGCAGTGACCCTCCTGGTGAAGCATAACGGCATGGAGATCGGACTGGACATTGTCCTGAGTCTGGAAGTTCGTGGTTCATGGCCAGGGTTCACTCAGGATGGTTTAGCAATTGACTCCTGGCTTGGAAAGAAAGTAAAGAAAGAGTTCAAGTTCAAACCATTCTACTTGGTGCCGAAATTCGTAGGTAAAGCAGACGAAGAAAGGGACGGAGTCTGCGCCAAAGGTACATGTCCCCAAACAAACAGAATTTAACGATTTTTTTGTGTCACTTCAAATATTAAATAGATGGCCAAGACTATACTTGCTTAATCAACTGGTTGCGCACATTTGCTCCAGTAGACTCTGTTCTCAGCCAAATGTACCAGATACATAGCCCCACTGCTTCTACGAAACAAATACTTAAAACCTTCGAAGGTAGACCTAAGCAGTAAGCCTACGAAATTGAATTAAGGGTGTGATACAGTTACGCCTGTCTCATGTGCATATTGGCACCGCCTCTCGTGCTCTTCTGGGCTCAGATAAGACGGCGTTATTTTGGGCTGGCTCAGTGATAAGGTGGAAAACTCTCTCCTCTCAACTCTGTGCCTCCTGCCCTGTTGTTGGTTTGTGTATATGCAATATGGTGGTGTATGGGAAGCTGTTTGGATGCAAACAAAATTCTGTGTTAGCAGACTATGAAGTATTATCTCATCTCATCTCATGTGCATTTGGTTTTGTGTGTGTAGGTTTTTGTTTCTACCAATTGCCCTGGCTCAATGAACGAATTAGCTGTATACACCAATTGAGGTTCATTCGTAGATTGAGGGCGGCAGTGTAGTGATTGAGTGCAGCAATGTAGTGTAGTGGTTAAGGGAACTGGACTTCTAACTCAGAGGTTGCTGGTTCGATTCCCAGATGGGGCACTGCCGTTGTACCCTTAAGCAAGGTACTTAACCTGAATTGCTTCAGTAAAATATATCAGCTGTATAAATGGATTGTATGTAAAGAAATGTAAACTCTGGATAAGAGCGTCTGCTAAATGCCTAAAATGTAAAAATTTAAAATGATAGATTAGATCACAGTAAAAGTTTCATACAGGGACACAAGAACAGTCTTTGGCTGTCGTTCACGAGCTTAACAAAAAACCTTGCTAAAATGTAGAAGTTTGCATGAAATCCATAAATGGGTATGGCCCTCCTTGCCCCCCCTCGCCCTAACCGTGTGGAATATTCCACTCTCAGAGCAGCTCACTGACATCCAACTCTTTGGATGCTGGTAATATTTGAAAGCACTGCTGCAAATCCCTGAGAATTTTCAATGAAACATGTTGCTAAAACAAAAGGTATGACCATATGAAAGAATCATTTTTGTTCTGAATATTGATGAAGATCGATGGTTCTTTTAGTATTGTCAGTAATCTGCAGGAACTTTACTGGTGTCTAAAGGGTTAAAGTATTTCAAGTAATTATTTGACCCAGACCTGGTGGGGAAGCACACCCAGAAACTCTGTATTCCTGTGAATGAAAAATGAGGAACCATGAGCTGCCTATCACCGTTGTATGTAAAGAAATGTAAACTGTGTAAGTCGCTCTGGAAATGCCTAAAATGTCAAATGTAAATGTAAATGTAAGGGCCTGTGGTGTTACGAAATAGAACTAAAAAAATATCACTTTCATTTCTCAGCATATGCCCTGTGGTTATCGGAAATGTCAGTTGTAGCCTGTGATTACGATTGTTTCAATAGTCCGTATATGACGTGAATTTTGTGCTTGACAGATGTTTGGCGGATCTCCTTCTCACATGTGGAGAAAGCCATTCTGATGAACCACGGCCAAGCAAAGACGTGTTGCGAGGAGGGCGGGAGGAAGTGTTGCAGGTGGTGTGACCTACAGTACAGTTGTACTCCTCCGTGTATACCGGTTCTTGTTACAACCACAATCCCAGTTCCTGAATTGTAACGAGCTGTTAATGCCATTGATTAGATACTTTTAATGTCTATTAAGGGATGACTTACCCTCTTAAGGCCACATTCTGTCAGACATATAGTTATGCATGCCATGAATAATTAATACCTCATATTTATATCCAAGGAATTTTAAATCAGATCAGACAACTAATGGTTTTGTTTTCTGCAATGTGTTCTATGGTGAATTATTTCTTTAGAAAGAGGTTACATTTAAAACATTTTAATTATAGTGACAGGTGAAATCAGTGGGTACTGCTGAAAGTGTGGACACCTGGGGCCTCATTTATAAAAAGTTTCGTAGAAACCATCCTATATTTGATCTAAGATCATTTCTGAAAGCGTAAGTGTGATTCAGAGAAACAACGCACAAAGCGTCGTCGCCATTCCCCAGATGTGAAATCTATAAATCGCAAATGATCTTGAAATTGTGCGTAGCTGAATGGTTTTAGATCTCCGCCTTGCAAACGCCCCCTAATTAATATCATTAGCATATAAAGGAGCTCAAAACACATCCTCTACTTGATAATGGCGAGCTGCAAGAAAAATAATTTTAGCGAGGCCGAAATCGAGGTCCTGTTGGCGGAGGCGCAGATGCGTGCAAGGACGCTGTTTGGGAGCCTTTCCAGTGGCTTTACCAGTAAAACCAAGTACGTGGCCTGGCAGTCTGTAGCCCAGGCTGTGAACGGGGGGCAGCAAAGGTCCCTGAAGGACGTAAAGAAAAAGTGGTCTGATTTGAAACTGAGGTCAAAATCTCTAATAACTCGTTCCCTTCTTATTGCGCGGTTGGCGATATCTTCGAGAAGCGAAGCCATTCTTCTTCTTACAAACCACTGCATTATTGGACATTTTATAGCCTACAGATTGACCGAAATGTTTTACACGCGTGGAACCATAATATGTACTAAATACATTTCAAGGATGTGTCAATTATGCTAATAGCGGTAGTTTTGGAAAACCAATGTGCGTTTTTGTTTTGTTTTCCACAAGTAGCCTAGCTTATGTTGTTTTAATTTATTAATAAATGTATTGTGCAAACCATTACGTATAGCCTAAGCAATGTGTTAAATCTGGTAATACTACTACCACTACTACTACTACTACTAATAATAATAGTTGGTTTTCCAAAACTACCGCTATTAGCATAATTGACACATCCTTGAAATGTATTTAATACATATTATGGTTCCACGTGTGTAAAACATTTCGGTCAATCTGTAGGCTATAAAATGTCCAATAATGCAGTGGTTTGTAAGAGGAAGAATGGCTTCGCTTTTTCATCTACCTTAATTAATCAAGATTGGCCAAAAAAGCAATATACAGGAGAGAGAGGGGGGGTTAGGTATGAGTTTGGGAAGCCTTGACCTACAGTATACTCCACCTCTACAGCCAGTTACTAGCCTCTTATATCTGGAATCACTTCCAGTCATAGCAACCCTGGAACTCAAGTTTTTCAAATATGTATTGTAAATATTCGCATTGTAATATTAATTGGTACTAACACGGTCTCAAATGTCTGCGCTTAATGAAATTTAATTAACTTATATAGTGGCTGAGTTCTGCTTTGTACTTCATATTTATCATTATGGTCTACTCTGTTCTGAGGGTTGTAGTTACCCTTGTCCTTTGTGTTTGGTGTTGCCATGATGACCTTTTAAGCAGCCTTGAACAAATTTGTGCCAACACGTAAATGTAATGTCTTTGGATGGATGGGCTTAAAACAGCACCCTACAATTTATTAAGGACAAATAAAATGCATTTCATAAAGTGAATCATCAAAACACACAGCATATTCCTAAACATAAGCAAGAATTTCCACCCCAGAACCATGCCATTTCACATCTTGTCCATTAAAGTAATTGAATTCATATTAAATTGGATGGAATTTATGCATTTTGTTGTTTAGAATGCATTATAAACTGAACGTGTCTGCTCCCATCTTTCCCCAGAAAGCCCTGCCTGAAGCTGCTGAAGCACATCCTGCAGCGGCTGAAGCAGAAGCACCCGAAGGAGCTGTCCAATTTCTTCTCCTACCTCTGCAAGACCACATTGCTTCACGCCTGCAGCGTCAGAGTGAAGGACAGCGACTGGGAGATGGACAACCTGAGCAACTGCTTCCTACGGCTCCTGGAGGACTTTGAGGGACACCTGAGGAGGGGCACGCTCCCAAACTTCTTCATCCCCGCCCACAACCTCCTGGGCTCCGGCTGCAACAAGAAGAATCGGGACTTCCTGGCAAACTGCATAGAACGTGAACGCAAAAACGATTTCCCCATTTTTAGAGACTGCAGTTGACCTAAAACTCTCCCAATAGCCACCTGTGATGTCTGTAGGGAATAGACCCATACCAGTGTTAAGAGTGGGGAGACCCTTGGTATTTGTATGATAGTATACAAATTCCTCTATGCTTTAAGTAGATGCTTTATTATTTTCTGTCCATTAGGCCAGTGGTTCTCAACCTTTTTTGTGCTCTGTACCACTAAAATATTTTCAACAATCCCCAAGTACCCCCTACCCATAATATATATATAGGCCTATATATACATATATAGGGACCTATATATACCTATATATACATATATATATAGGCATATACCTCACGTGTAAGCAGCCAACACAGATATTTTGATTTAAAAAAAAACATTTTATTAAGATTCACCATTAATAATTACAAAAAGATATTTTGATAAATAAAAAAAAATTATAATTTAAGATTCATCATTAATAATTACTTAATTAAATTAATTATTTATTTATTTATTTTGCAAAATACAATTAATTTATATTTATTTTGAGGTTTCAAAAAACATTTCCAAGTACTCCCTGCAATTCCCCCACGTACCACTAGGGGTACGCGTACCCCCGGTTGAGAAACAATGCATTAGGCCTCTCCAAGGCACTCTGTGCCCTCTCTATAACAAGTCTACCTGCCAACGTAACTAGCAACATCTTTCTTATTGACAGCATCATTCATCGCTGACTTATGTTATACAATGTGTTATATAATCACTGTTTTGCTGGGTATAAAGAAGTCTTATGCTCAATGATGAGAATGACTCAATGCTCAATGACTCTCCTTGGAATTTCAATAAACTTCTAGAAAACTTTGACTCTTTGTCCACATGCGTCTTTACACTTAGGTTGTGTTGGGGTTGCAGACAGATTGATTATTGGACAGTCTTAACACCAGAACCAAAGGAAACGTTGAGTGTATTTTTTAAACATTACAATTTAAAACAAAAAACATCTTTTAAAAAAACTTGATTATCATTAGATAAGTCATCCAATCAGAATCCCTCCTAGAAAATAATGTCACTGATCATGTTTGCAGTTAGTTTTCCTCAGTGTAAGACTGAATAAAGTACTGCTTCACACTTCAATAAATCCCGGAACTAGGTTTAAAACTTTTTTTTACTAAATGTATACCCTCTTTTTCATGTAAATTATCCCATTATGAGAGCTCGCTGTTGCAGTTCCGCAGTGAGGTTATAGTTGTCCTTATAACCTCACTGCTTCCTGCTTCCTGTTCTGGGCCAAGCTGAAACCGTCATCGTAACACACAGGATCGCACAGATTGGGTGTTTAAGATGAATGTTGTGTAAAATGACTACATTTCACAGATGGTTACACGGATCAGATTATTTAACAAGTACTGGAGACAATACTGTGAAAGTGCCCCATCCATCTACCCTAACAGAATGGGTAGATAATATCAAATAATGGGGGAAATGAGGTTGTTTAATGTGCCCATTTACAATGAAATAGTTTGGAACTAATTCATGCCTTGAACTTGAGTCTGCTTTGAAGTACCTACTGTGTTTTCCTTGTGATCTTCACATCTTGTGGGCATTTGATATTATTTATAATTCCAAGGATCTAGTGCATTTTCACTCATTAAGAGTTCACTTGCTCAACGATGGCAAAAAAAAGACAATTGTATTCTTTATATTCTATATTATTGTCATTTTAAAAATGAATACCATGAAAACTCCTCTTCACAAATTAGTATTATAAAAAAACCCTCTGGGAATGAGGGCAGAAAGAAGCCTTTATTTATTTGAACACATTTTACAGAACATTTTTTAGAACAGTAGAACAGGTCAGGGTGAAAGTTTCATAACAGAGATTCTGTGTTACTCCTCAAAGCCCTATTGCCCTTCTCCATCTCGGTGCGTCAACTCCACATATACAGCAAATTATGAACACTGATTTAAAGAGAAAAAAAAGTGTCTCTTTATAATACAAATCTTTGTGGTTCAAATAAAAACAAAAATTCACTTGTTCAAAATGGCCTCTTCTTTCTGTATGGAGAGAAGATGGGACACATGTTTGTTCCGTGGTAAAAGAAGGTTGTCATGTGAAACAACTTGGTAAATAAGGGTGCAATAAGCCAATAAATTAGTGTTTGTGCACAATATGCAAATTAGGTCAAAAAGTGAGAACCACTGGGAATATTGGTGCAACATTTGGTCTACTACACAACACCAACAGGTATCTGGATTTCATCGTGAAACAAAACACGGCCATGAACCGTTGAAACTGACCAACTTTGGGGATGTTAGGTGCAACACTTAATCTCCTAAACTATTTGGCATACAGACATGACATGTCAATAATCTCTTCTTTGGACATTAAATCTATTTCTCCCCACTTTGTTCAGCCATCAAAATTGGGTTAAAGTGTGAACCTGTACATTTGTGCACAGTGCAGCTCATGTTGGTAAAGATGTGCCCCCGGGGGCCACAAAAGAATGGCGGGCTTTCCCACAGGCTGCTTTCTCTGCTTTTTTCTCTCTAATTCACAATCAGCTCTGGTTCAGCTCCACAGGCAAATTTGTGCAAGAGCAAAGCCGTACAGGCAGAATGGATCGTCACCTGCAGTGGATCATATCCACCAGCTAGATTCTCCTCTGTCCCTCGCTCCTCGGCCCCCTCCTCCTCCTCCTCCTCCTCCTCCTCCTCCTCCTCCTCCTCCTCGGCCCCTGGGTCTCATCTCTCGCTCTCCCTGGTGTTTCTCGTACCGCTTAGCCATCAGCACCAGCTCCTCTGGCACAGCCTAATAAACCAACGGTACATCAGAACACCAGATATACTAATTTCTTACCAAATACTGATTCAAATAACAGGAAACTGTAACTAATTCAGGAACTCAGCAGGAACACAAACAGAGCAGGGCAACAAGGGAGGGAGTGAGTGAGTGAATAAGAGCCACTGAGGGAGGGAGTGAGTGAGAGTGAGTGAGTGAATAAGAGCCACTGAGGGAGGGAGTGAGTGAGTGAGAGTGAATAAGAGCCACTGAGGGAGGGAGTGAGAGTGAGTGAGTGAGTGAATAAGAGCCACTGAGGGAGTGAGTGAGAATTAGTGAGGGAGTGAGTGAGAGTTAGTGAGGGAGTGTAAGGACCGAGTGAGTGTAAGCATTAGTGAGGGAGTGGCCTGCCCACCTGCCCTGCTCTCTCCAGGATATGGATCAGCTCACCAGCCATCCTCCAGTCTTCCCTGGTCACCAGGGTGATGGAGGCTCCTGAACGGCTGAACACAAACAGCAAGCACACAGCACATAAGACAAAAGCTGTAATGAGTCAAATAAGCACATTTGCTTCCAAAGTCAGTGCACATGCGGCTGTCCTCACCCTGCTCTCCCGGTACGGCCCACACGGTGCACGTAATCCTCCACGTTGAGGGGGAAATCATAGTTGAAGACGTGTGTGATATCGTGCACGTCCAGACCCCGAGAGGCCAGGTCAGTGGCCACCAGGATCCGCACATGGCCTGAACACACAGAGACTGTCATTCAGACCTCTGCGACACATGCACACACACCACATACAAACGCACGTACACACACACACCCTACGCACGCACACACCACATACAAATGCACGCATGCACACACACACAGCAAAGACAAACACATGCACGCACCACATGCATACAAATGCACACACCACATAAACGCACGCACGCACACACTGCGCCGCCGCGCTGCCTCCAGCCCTACCGTCCTTGAAGTCCTGCAGGGCCTCCTCGCGGTCACACTGCTCGCGGTCGCCGTGGAGACTCTGCACGGAAATGCCCCGCAGACAGAGATCACTGGACAGGTCGTCCACCCTGGGGGCGGGGGGGAAGGGGGCTATGAGGGGGGGCTCTGTGGGAATAAGAGCTGCTACCAGCACCGTACACCAATAAGCCTGAATGCCTGCCCACAACTAATGGAATCAACATTAGGGACCGACATCAACACCAAACACCATGGAGTAGTTCAGTTGTTTTCTTCTGTATTTGATTTTTTTTTGGCTGTGTTAGGTTGAAGACCGTAGAAGTGTTTTTTGTTTTTTTGATCCGAGTATAAGCAAGAACACAATCCGAGCAACAACGGGCCGAGGCTGCGCAACACCAAACTGGCACAAGCCCGTGAATCACTCAAGTCTGCTGGCGTGCCGTGGGGTTACAGACATGCAAAACAGCAGCTTCGCTTCGCTTCTGGAAAACCTTCACCTGCTTTTCCACGCTTTTCCAGACCAGCGTATGAAGCCGCTGCACCTTCAAGCATCCTGTGCAAAACCAAAGCACCTTCACTACCGTGGACCTTTCATATTCAACATCAAGCACTTTCAGGGTTGTCAAGGCCCTGTGGAAGCCCTGGGCACAGACCGACTGGCAGGTTTAAGCATCACTCAGCCCAGCCAGCCTCAGCCACGCAGTTAGTAAGTTTCTTTCCTGGATACAGGCGGCACTTGGTGCCGGAATCTCGCAAATGAATGACTCACCGGTGATGCAAGAAGTAAACACACTTTCTTTCTTTGGAAAAAAAGTATCTTGCGTTGAACATTCCAGGACTGTCAAAATGGCTCAAATTAGCCCAAAATAGTCAGGACTCAAAAGCTGTTGGTGGGAGTATAATGGTTAGGGAACTGGGCTTGTAACATTAAGGTTGCAGGTTCAATCCCCAGGTGGGACACTGCCATTGTACCCTTGAGCAAGACATTTAACCTGAATTGCTTCAGTTAACATCCAGGATTGTAAAGAAATGTAAACTATAAGTCGCTCTGGATAAGAGTGTCTGCTAAATGCCTGTAATGTAATGAGTAGTCATTTGAGTCAATGTAAACCAATTAATGTAATGTAACAATGTTTTGGACAGATAAGTGTGGATAAAATATTATTAAAACCGCATTTTCTTTTACAGAAATTGCTTTAGAATATGAAATTAAGAAATGTATGATGAATTTGCACTTAAGTCACACGACAGTGATGCAATTCAATGTCCAGCTGTCTAAGACTGAGATATACACTGGAACGTCCTTATCAAATTCCTTATGGAACGTCCTTATCAAATTCCTAGTAATGGGAATTTCTGTCCTGAAACCACCTACATAATCTTTCTGCCAACGAATATCAAAACTTTGTCTTGCGGCTCCATGTTGTCGATGAATTCAAAGACGTAAGCCTTTTTCTCCTCCTCTTGGACGATCAGCACAGACTGCTCCACGGTGTCCACCGCCTTGTGGAGACAAGAGGGGAAACACGGGTACATAAATCACACATCAGCCTACTGGGCAGCACCTCCTCTGAAGGTAGCTCTGACATTCTTCACCAGACACCAGGCGGGGCTAGGAGCTTCACTCACGGCCAGATCCAGAGTGCCCACGTACACCATCATGGGGTCCTTCAGGTACGACTTGGCCAGACGCCTCACCCCTTTCGGCCAAGTGGCGCTGAAACGGCACGCGTAAAAGTGAGACACGCGGGTTAATGGGGATGGAGCTTGGCGAAAGAAAGATACCGTGGAGTCACACGGAAACCTAATAAGCAGGTTAGGTCACCTGGTCATGATGGTCTGTCTGTCGGGCCGGATGTCCAGGATGATCTTCATGATCTGCGGTTCGAAGCCCATGTCGAGCATGCGGTCAGCTTCGTCCAGGACCTGGGAAACGGATAGAGGGTTCACGTCTGGGCCAGTCGGAGCACAGGAATTTCACGGAATGGGTCAACAGCCGTTCCTGGCCTCCCGCGTGGTCTAGTGGTTTCAACGTCCGACGCTGGCCACAGTGACCGGGGTTCAATTCCCGCCAGAGTCGGCTCTGGTCGGGAGTGGCATCGGGGCGGCAATTGGCTGTCCGCCCCAGGGAGGGGGGATGGAAGCCGACACACAGTTTGCTGTGCACAGGAGTGGTTCTGGGGTACCGGAATTACAGTCGACGGCATGACGAGTGCGGTCTCGGAGGGGGCAGCGCTTCGCCCCTTTTCACTGCCGGTCACAGGACTACGGCAGCAAACTATGAGGGAAGGGGGATTAAACTAGCACAGCGGGTAATTGGCTACCAAATTGTGAGAAAAACGGGTAAAATCTTTTTTTTTTTTTTTTTTTTTTTTTTAAAGAAGAAGAAAAAAAGAACAGCCGTTCTTGGGATTGGTGTCGGTACCGGAAGCAGCTCAAGGCCGGCCCTAGCTCTGGACCTCCATCTCACCAGGTAGGTGATGGTGCGCAGGTTAATGTGGCCGTTCATCTGCAGGTCGTTGAGTCGGCCCGGGGTGGCGATAACGATGTCCACGCCGCTGCTGGTCATTTTGATCTGGGCCCGGCGGTCTCCTCCTCCATAGATGCAGATGCTGGCCGAAGGGGACAGTCGGAAGGTTATCTGGGTGGCTGCGTGGCGGTGGGTGGGTGTAACGGAGGCAGATGCCATCGGCAGCTGTTTATTGTTTATTGTTTGTTTATTGTTTATTGTTTATTCAGGATCCCCATTAGCCGACGCGCAAACGACAGGCTAGTCTTCCTGGGGTCCTTATAAAATATTCAAGTTACAAAGCTGTGTAGTGTAATGGTTAGGGAACTGGACTTGTAACTGAGAGGTTTCTGGTTCAATTCCCAGGTGGGGACCCTGTCGTTGTACCCTTGAGCAAGGTACTTAACCTGAATTGCCACAGTAAAAATATCCAGCTGTATAAATGGATTGTATGTAAAGAAATGTGAACTGTGTAAGTCGCTCTGGATAAGAGTGTCTGCTAAATGCTTGAAATGTAAATGTGAAATGTAGCTGCTGGCGCCGTACCTTTTGAAGCCCTTGTAGCTATACTTGCCGCACTCGGCTTCAATCTGCAGGGCCAGCTCTCGAGTCGGTGTCAACACCAGCATACCAGGCCCGTCCCGGCGGCCTCGGGGCCTACAGGGCACACACCCACACAATCACATCATTGACTAAATCCATACAAGTGCTACAACAACTCAAAGTAATCTCTGTGGCTGAAACAGAACTATGGATGGCTGATATCATCCTTGCCATGTGAAAACTAATTAGGCTCAGTTAGCCCGCATTTACACAAACTCCATCAAAGGAGTCCATACACCAGCTTGATAAGCTCCGAACTATGAGCCTGAACAATTCCTCACTCCAAGGTAGTTATCTAGACCCTCCATCAGAGATTGATCGTCTGGAGCCAAGACAAAGGTTCCTTGTTCTTTTTTTGTTCACTTTAAATTGAAAGTTAAATTTGTGAGCCTTACACTGGTTGTAGGTCCATATGGATAAAGCCCGGCAGGAGGTAGGCCAGCGTCTTCCCTGTGCCGGTCTGGGCTATTCCGATCAGGTCCAAACCCTTCAGCACAACGGGCCAGCCTTGGGACTGACAGACAACAGAACATTGCAGCACGGGCCAAGTGATCAGCACGTGACCCACGCAAACCAATAACCAGCCAGACGTTTTACGCCACAGGGTCTGGTGGCACAGAGGCATCGTCTCACTTTCTCAACACTCACACGTCCCCCTTTACCAACCCCTTCCACTCCCTCTCTAGCTCTAAACACGAGAAAGACAGTTTAAATAAAGTTGTTAAAGGAGAAGTCAAATATTAACAATAAGACGTTGGTCATCAGGCATCAGGTGTGTGCTGATAGGGTAGAGCCAAAAAACAGTCATTGATGGAACCGTCCAAGGAAAGGGCTGACCTAAGATTCAGGCGATTGTTTTAACATCGTACTCTCAAGAGGAAAATCCTGTTTTGTATTTTTCCGCACTCAAATGCTACTTAGTGGGTAACGATTCTGGAAAAAGAGAAAAAGGAGAGGAAAGCCACACCAGTGTAGGGTGTTCCCTATGTGTTTTGCACAATGTGCTTGGATAGCATGCACATCTTCCAAAGAAGAAAAGAGGAATAAGAAAGAAGAAGTGCAACTACGACTGCTAATAATAAATGGAAAGGCCCAGATATATAATTTTTTATTAGCCACTTTTCTGTCCCCAAAGGAAGGCCACATCATGACTGTCACCGAAAACACAGCACCCTGTGTGAACTCTAGGGGGCGCACACCAAAAGACTTTCTGCTTTTTTCCCCATTTTTCTCCCCCAATTTAGTAGCCAATTATACCCTCTTTTACATGTCAATTATCCCCTCCCTCATATTTGAGAGCTCGCTGCCGTAGTCCTGAAACAGTGACATGCAGTGAAGCAACCGCAACTCCGGTATACACACAGGGCCACTCCTATATGCAGCGAGCTCGTATTTGCTTCCCTCCCCCCACCCTAGGGCGGACAGCCAATCGCCGCCTCCTAGTGGCACTCCCAGCCACAGCCGAAACTGGCGCGACCTGGTGAAATCGAACCCTGTTCGCAGTGGGCAGCGTCGGACATTCTACTGCTACACCACCAGGGAGGCCCAGCAGCTGCTTTAAAGCAGAAATGCACAACTGACTACAGGTGGCTGATTGTTCACAACTGTAGAACCATGAGGAGCGGGACACCCAGGGGGAAAAAAAGAAAGAAAAAAGAGAGAAAACTATTAGTCTGCACCATACATGATTTTTTTATAGGGCAGGGGTTTCAGACTCCAGTACCACTGTGTCTGATACTGGTGCGTTTCAGCACTACAGTGATTCATTTAAGTCTGGCATAAATTTGCTGGTGATTGATCCCAGTTGCAGGGCCAGGATTCGATCTCTGTAAAAAACAACTACCTGTCAAACACAATTCTTTAGCAGACAACCTTACCCTGGGGCAATGGCATCCTGCTACTTTTTTACATGTTATCCTTTCATAAATAAAACTTTCGATCTTTACTGAAGTTAAATCATTATGTACAAGGACGCTGCCCCACCCCACAGGACTGGGCGAGCTCCTCAAACCCTACACCAAAATGTTGCCGGACTGGTTGGGCACGACTAAATAATAAATCAAGGGGAAGATGTTCGAAATGATCACTGCACTGCATTATTTGGGCATTAGTCAGAACGTGTTGCTTGTGAGACAACACAGAGCAAACAGAACCTGCTGAACAAGGTGGACAGCGATGGAACTTTTGTTTCCATCCAATCTGGTCTGCTTCAGTCATGACTACATAAACACTCACGACAAGGAAAAAGGAAAAAAATAATAATAATCAACCCAACTTAACCCTCTTGAGTTACCAGAAAATCTTGAATAATTTCCTCAACAACACATGGCAGCTTATGATATACATTGAATCAATGCAATACTTGCAAGAGCTTCTAGAGTCTTGTGGTTTGGGTCATCAACAACACTAACCATTCATGGTCGCCAGACCTTTAGTCACAGCCTCATACATAAAACCTCCCTTTAGGATCAAGGCAGTGTCAGTGCCCCATTTTCTCTTTATCCCTTCTCAAGACGCAAACATGAGCAATGAATCACAACAGAAAGCTCCCGTTACAGGAGGTAAGCCAGTCAAGCCAGTGGACAGCTGACTAAGGAGGAAACGACAATCTGACCAGACCTTTTTAAGACTCATTTTACTTTGGGTTGTAGACAGTAAATAAAGACTTTATTTTTATTAAATTCTTTGATATTTTTGCTTAAAAATGGCTTCAAATGATCCCGCAAAATGCTTCTCATATAATGCCATCTCAACAAAAATGTAAGAAAAAAAATGACTCACATATACAATATATGCCATTTAGCATATACAAAACATAGTCTCTATGCCCGTAAAAACATAATAAAATAAAAAATCTGTATGCGTGCCAAATTATTGATATCAAAATGATGCCGAAACATTCACCAATATATTTCACGAAAACTAAACAAGCACTGTTCCAAAGGCTACCCATAGAAGATCTGGTAGAAGTAGATCTGAACAGACGTTATTGGTTTAATTGGCCAATGGGGAGAATTAATCATTGGGAGAAGGAAGGAAAAGGGCTTTAGTGTGGCTGTGCGAAGTTAAATCTGAATTCTATGTGTTTGCAGGGGGTTAGAGGGTACAGAAGTTAATGTTGTGTAAGGACATTGTAGGTGTAGATTCAGTTCTTTGGTCGTTTCTGAGGCCGTTGTTTTGTTTTTTTGTAACTGTAATGCTAAGTGCTGTCTAGTGAGTTTCGACTTGCGACCACTGTTCCCCTTTCCTGACATATAGTTTCTCTTGTATGGTGTGCAGTCATGATTTGGCACTGTTCCCCTTGGCACATTACATTATTTTGCCGTTTCTGTAACCGACACACCTGCAATTCGGGCACCAACTATTTGAGCTCTTGCAAAATCTGTTAGAAATCTGTTGCTTTAGAAACTCACATATTAAAGTGTTGTTTTTCAAATGCCTTTTATAGCAGAAATAAAATTGGTAATTAAAATTTACATTAATATGAAACGCATGCACTCTTAATTGCGGTATAGTTGTACTTCAAAATACAACTGTTTCATTGTTTTCTCTCACCCCTGTATGTATGTATGTATATACTGTATATATATATAGATTAACATATTTTCCACGACCACAGGATATGTCTTCTGACATGGTTGTTTAAGAAATGAGAAGCTACTCACTGCATCAGTTAGGGTTAAATAACTTGTTGCCAGCTAAAACATATTAATCACTGCAGTAATTATACAATGGAAGGCTCTTACCTATTTGCTTAATTAAATCCAGGTGGTGACTTTTTTTTTGGCCAGGCAGTGTATATTGTGGCAGCTGCCTGGAGGCAACCCGAGGGCAAATGATTGACGGGAGGTTTGTGATGGGACGATGGCGCCACTCCTTTTCCCTATATGGCCAAACAGGAAGTGTGGGAATGCACCTGCAGCCCATCCAATTTTACAAACAGCTGAAGGCCTATTTAAAGTGCTGATTCCTATAACACGGGGAAGGAGTAGGTTGGTGATTTCTGAGAGTGCTGTGGAGAGAGTGCTGTTTTTCTGGATTGCTACCTCTGATTGAATTGGATTGTTTGAGGACCCCGCCTGTGTATGGACCTTTGGACCATTTGAGGAACTGGACTGGGGATTACGGATTACAATGACGAACAAGGATTGTGAACTTCACCTTGTCACACGCCACGTGACAATCCCTGGATTGGAGCAGAGCAGTGGATGGTAAGAACTGGCAGAGTGGGGTTTGCCTGTCTATGGACTGGATCTCTATTTTTTCCTGTCTCTCCCCCCAGACACGGAGAGACAGTGGGAGAGCAGGTTAAAATAAACACAAACACAAAGTCTTCACCCTACTTGCCGCAAAGCTTTCAGGAAAAACAATTAACTCAAATAAAAAACTAAAATAATCAAAACTTAACGAACACCCGCCTCCTCCGAGGGGGGAATCCCCTTTCGGGGAACACACAACGAACACAGACAATGAGCGGCTTTCCACACCGCCTTCATACATACACATTTACCACACATCAACACTTACGGGACAGGGTAGAACTCTATGCAGGGCTCCAGAGTGCGACCAATTTGGTCGCACATGCGACCAAATATTTTACGAGTGCACCTAATAATTTGTCTAGGGTGCACTGGTGCACCTAACTCTGCCCGGGTGAAAACATTAATTTCTTTCGCAAGCGCACCATCTCTCTGTGTTCTCCGGTGACCAAAATGGGTGAACGCAGCCCAAGTGTTGTGAAAGATTTTAAACCCCAGCTCGTGTCAGTCGCATCCTGGTAGGATATCGTGGTCTAAACCAATAAGAGACAGAGCTCGGGCAGGTCTTTGCCTCTGATTGGCTGTGGTCTCTGCTCTAAGTTATGTGTGTTTAAAAATTGCTAGCGACCTGAGCGCTAAAGTAGCCAAACGGAAAAAGAAAATAAACGCTACAAAACGAGGGAAAATGAAGAGAGGTAAAAACATTGAAAGTTTTTTCATTAAGAAAACTAAGCCTACAACCAGCCATGCTACTGTCATTCCCTCCATCCCCACTACTGACAGTCCATCCAGCCCAGACACGGAGCCCTCGCGGTCCCTGCTACCAAGCCCCGGTCCTTCGGCGATAGCGTCAGACTCGGAACCAGAGGAGACAACCGAGTCTGAGATAGAGCCCGGCCCCGAGACTCAAATTAAAAAGCCAAAAGTGTATTCTTTCAGACAGGACTGGCTGAAACAATTTCCCTGGCTGAGGTACGAAAAAGGACGGAACGCAATGCACTGCGTTTACTGTCGGGAGTGCGGTCTGAATATGGCTGGTAACAGTGCATTCGTAAGCGGGTCAACAACGTTTCGTATAGAAACTTTAAAAAAACACAACATGTCTAAAAAGCATACTGTATGCCGTGACAAGTGTGTAGAGAAAGTGGCCCCTCTCCCAGCTGCATTGCAGCGGCAGGCAGTAATAATCAGGAGCTCTGAGGAATCGGAAATGATAATTAAATTTAATGTTGCATACAACATTGCCAAAGAGGAGTTGCCGTTTACTAAATTCAAATCAGAAATTATCCTCATGAAGAAAAATGGATTAACGTCAACCCGACGATAGCAACGATACGGCATGTGCCCAATTCATTGGAGTAATAGCCGATACCTTAAAGCAAAAGACAGCTGCGGACGTCGGAAACGCCACATACATGTCCTTCATGATTGACGGCGACACAGACATCTCTACCAAGGAGTGTGTGATCGTCTCACGTCTACATTTTGCGCAAAGGAGACCGGTCAACATTTTAATTGGACACATCGAGGTGGAGCATGCACATGCACAAGGTAAGTTTGAAGGCCCAGCCACATTACAGCATGAGAGATAACGAAATAGAAATATTAAGAAAATGGTATAGTCCTAAATATTATAAAAAATAAATAAGTAAAAAGATAAGTAGGCTAAGATCACATAAACAGTTTTCCTTTTGCAATCTATAGGCTAGTGACCTGCATGCATTTTTTTTTCCTTTAGGAATTTATGCTGCCACAAAGCAGCTTTTTATATATAATTGTGCTTCAAATAAAGACAAGCATTTCTCTGCACCTTATTCTTGTTTAAAAATCATTCACATTATATGAAAGTTATGGAGAGCGATAAAAAGGTGACCTTATGGCGTTGAAGGCGACACAATGAAAACATTGGGTGCACCTACATTTTGTGCTGGTGCACCTAAAAAAAAGAGGTTGGGTGCACCAGTGCACCCAATGCAAAAAGTTAGTCTGGAGCCCTGCTATGCACTGTCCCGACACACATCTCAACAAGACACCACGCCTCCTCAGACCGGAGTTCCCCTAGAACCTCCCCAGGCACACACATAGCCAGTGACTTTTCAAGTGTTTCCCAAACCCATGCACACAGAGACACTCAAACTTTTCAGTCCGAGTCCTCTTTTACCCCAAACACACAGAGACCCTCGCCACTCCTCACAGGGAGAGTTCTCTGGCAACCAGCCCCGAGACACTCTCCACTCTTTCAGTGAGACTCCTTGGGCCGTTGTCCAGAAACACTCTCCACTGCCCGAGTGCGAGTTATCCAATCACACCGAGGGCAAGAGGCGGACCCTCTTTCAGGACGCCCTCTCCCCTTTCCCACACACACCAGGGGAGAGGTGGACCCTCTTCACTCCCCTTTCTCACACACACAGGAATCACTCTACTCAATCATTTCGACAAACGCACACAGAACTCAACATAAACTCCACACAAACTCCGCCTCCCAGAAGCTTGGATTACAGTCAATTAAATTCCACATCAATTACCTGATTGACACCAATTAAATAATAATTAAATCACTTATGGCCTTTGGAGCAACCTTCCGGGCAACAGTTCACTCTCACACCCTGTGAGAGTGCCAAACCTGCCCCCGGAAAGTCTCACTGCTCCAAAGGCCTCCACAACATGTTAAAAAAAGGCAACCATGCCACTCCCATGTTGCCGAGACCGACGTCCTCCACACACCTGTTTCCCTTTTCCCAACCCAAATCTTGGGTTAATGTTTTCTAAAGTTTAACAGCATGTTATACAGCAACAGAGTTTATACAGCATGTACTGTATGTTGCAGTTAAGCCATGGTTATTTCATGCAAAATAACCAAACATCCACTACAATAGTCTTGTGTACAGTAGACTCCATTTTCATTCACACCCTTGATAAAGATGAACAAAATAGATTGTATAAAATAAACTATACAAGTAATGAGGTATATTTTATGCTCAAATTCCAAACCTACAATACGAATACAATTGTTCAGAAAACATGTTTTATTAAAAAAGTTTTTTCCAGAAAACATCCGGATCACAATAATTCACACCCCTAACTATTCTTTTCAATTTAATCCAACAAAAACAAATCTTCATAAATATACAACTTATGTTAAGTTAAATGGAAGGTTATGGAACTATACAGTGGCCTGCAATGGTTTCCTGTTTCCCTATGGTATAAAAAGGGGAACACACGTTTGAAATACTGTGGTCAGCCATCATCATGGTGCAAAGTGGGAAGGCAAAATGTTATTGACCTCTACAGATCCAGGAGACGGATACAAAAACTTCACTAAAAAGTTCAAGTTAAAGATTCCACTGTTGTGTAAATTATTAGGAAGTTTAAGGCCACTGGAGCAGTGGCTAACCTGCCAGGTAGAGGGCGCATGTTTCGAGAGGCACAAATAAGTCCAAGGGGTACAGTTCAAGATCTCCAAAACAACCTGGCATCTTGGGGCTACAAGTTGTCCAAAGCTACCATTCAAGGACGCCTACATGACAATGACCTTTATGGCAGAACTGCAAGAAGGAAGCTTCTTTTGAAGACAATTCACTGAAAAAGGCATCTTGAATTCACCAAAGTACACGTGAACTACAATTGTACAATTGTGTCTTGTGGTCAGATGAAACAAAAATCAAGCTTTTTGGACATGCACATCAGTATTATGTTTGGCGTTCAAAGAATGCAAGTCATGTTCCCCTACGGGGAAACATGGTGGTGGATCTTTAATGCTTTGGGGTTGTTTTGCATCCACAGACCCTTAAAATAGATAGAAGCATGAACTCCAGCATGTACCAAGACATTTTGTCCAAAAACCTTGTTCCCTCTCCCAGGAAGCTACAATTTGGCCACCGATGTACCTTCCAACAAGACAACGATCCCAAACATACGTCAAAAGAACCTAAGATGATTGACAAAGCACAAGATCAATGTCCTGACATGGCCATCTCAGTCTCTAGACCTAAATCCAATTGAACATTTGTGGTTTGAACTCAAAAAAGCAGTCCACAAACATCAACCCACAAATTTGAAGGAACTACAACAATTCTGCATGGAGGAATGGTTGAGGATCCCTCCCAAGAAGTTCCATAACTTTTCTGAATTTTGTGAGCATAAAATAAAGCTCATTACGTATAGTTGATTTTATACAATCTCTTTTGTTCATCTTCATCAAGGGTATGAATAAAAATGGAGTCTACTGTAGGTAAATATTGGATGTGGGTGGTATACTTCTGCTAACATACTTTGTTTTCTCTGATCTAGGCATTCAACTATATCACTCCAATTCATGGCACCTTCCAGGCAGTGCTTTGTCAGGGAGTATAGGTGTGGGAAGTGGGGGTGCTGCAGTCATGAACCATTCTCTTATATAGCTAGTATACGCATAAGACAAAAATTAGTGTGCGTCTGTGTGTCATAATCGACGCAAAACTGTGGGAGGTGCTGCATGGAGCTTTGGGAGGTGCTGAACAGAAGTGAAAAAAAGTTCATAAGAAAAAAACATTTTATCAACCAATCACCTGATAGGCACTTGGGAATAAAATCTGTATCAACATAGCTAGCAACACAAGCGAGTTAGCTAGCTAGCTATCAAGAAGTAACCAGAAGTAACACATTTTCCACAATGCCGTGTAATTAATTGTTTGAGACGGTTTTTAAACTTTTATTCAAAAAGTCTTAAAAACTTAGCGAATTCAAACTTTTGACTGGTACTGTAGGTGAGTGCACTATTTTTGTCTGTTAAAAATCATACCAAACGGTGATGTAAGTTACGTCTAACAGGTTTTCAGTTTTTTTTTTGCTTTACTCATAAAACGAATTCCATCCTAAAGTAAAGCAATTTTTCTGGTGATGCCTTTCAATGGTGTAACTTGCATCGGCACCGAAACATTTTCACGTTTCTTTAAGCCAGGTTGGTTCAGTAGGTGGAAGTGGTTGCATTACGTTAAAGAAACCGACTGTGTTCGTTGCTATGTCTGTGTAAAAGCAGTGGATAAAAACTGGCCCGTGCAAATACTATTCAATGCCCATTGCATTATTATAACTTTATATTTTTTCGTTTCGGATTTCAGCGCCCCCAAGTCTTCAGTCATCTTCCCGTGCCTGTCAGGGAGGTCTATGCATTTTATGATCCTGTGCAGGTAAACAGCATGTGGCCTGGCCTAACCTAAAGCTCCATCTCCACTGACCTAGTGAAAACGTGGGCTTCCTTGGTGTCATCGCTGACAGGTTTTATTACTCAGTGGTTGGTTTGATGGTACCTGGATGGGAATGGGTTTGACGGTACCTGGATGTGAGTGGGTTTGACGGAGTGGGTTTGACGGTACCTGGATGTGAGTGGGTTTGACGGTACCTGGATGTGAGTGGGTTTGACGGTACCTGGATGGGAATGGGTTTGACGGAGTGGGTTCGATGGCACCTGGATGTGACGGTACCTGGATGGGAGTGGGTTTGACAAAGCCCACTCTGACAATGTTCTCCATGATCCCAGGGTAGGGCTCGAAGGCCTCCTCAAATGTGCACACAGGATTTGGGATGGGCCGTTTCTCGTCCTCCTTCAAGTCGTCCACAAAAATGTTATTGTTCTCCTTCCTGTAGAGGGGAAAAGACAATATTTACACATTTTAACAATTTATTTATGTCCACATAAAGAAAAGTATACAAGGACACAAATACTGAAGGTGCAGTAAAGTTGCATTCACAGAATCATGGCACAGATCTTCAAGATACAAAACAAAACACATTACTTATGGGTATAAATAGCAGCGTCTCCGCCATATATGGCAGCTGCCAATGATAGCAGAGACAGCACAATATTTAGCTAGCCTTTTAGCCCCCTTTTTGGGCATTCCAAGTTGTTGAAACCCTCTAACGACCAACCTGTGGGTATGTCCGAGGCTGCCAAATATGAAAACGGATAGTCTGCACCTATAGCCTAGCTCTGAGATGTTATTTAGAAGTGTATTTAGAAGAATTTAATGACCTTGGTCATAAAGGCTTCCTCTAGGCTAGGGTCAAAGGTGCAGGCTATCTCTAATACAGACACTTCTCTGGCCTCTTCATTAACAACAACAACATCTGGTGTATTAGCAGACAACTGTGTAAAAATGGCTAGGTTATTATCACAGAGATGGAACATGGAAGGATTGACACGGGAATGTTTGTACATTCTCACTGAAGAAGAGAAATGGTTTGATATGTCCTTCACTATGAGGTCCACTATTCTGTCGTGACGTGCTATGTACATTCCTTTGTACGCATAACAGCCATTCAAGATATGTGACATTGTTTCAGTGACCTGTTCTGTGGTGTGATGTAAGCAATGGGGAACCTGGGTAGTAGGAAACCAGATAGAAAGATTGAGTCTGGTAGGAAGGACTTGTAGTCTGGCTTTTACTGTAAATGTGACAATGTCCTCATTGAGCGCAGTGTTCTTTAAGAATGAATGAGAAACGGAATGATCGGCAGAGGGAAGACATGCAACACACACACACACACACACACACACACACACACACACACCAGAATCTTTTAGAAACGAACTATAGGCCCACACTCCATCCATTTAGTCCTTTTTCCATAATTTAGCATGGAAAAACCAAATCCACTCCCAGTTATTGTTATCATGTGCACTGATCTGAAATACAGAACACATTCTGTATTGCACAGGATTATTCAGCATGAGGCACCTCACTTTAAAAGACAGGAGAGGGAGGGGTGCTCCACAGCCCAGAACTAGCTTTAATGTGTCTGGTATGCAACTGGTTCATTTCCCACTAATCAGTTTGTCGTTTATTGTATTTCACTGCACAGAATCGGACATGAAAAAATAAACCAAGTCAAGACTCAAGTGGAGGGACATTAACAGAGCAGAGAAACATTTCATCTGATCTTTTCAGGGGCAGTTCCTCATTTTCCTCTCCGTCCAGCTGCCCCTGTGTGTGCATTCAACGGTTTTCCTAGGTAACGTTTAACTCGAAAATGATACTGACATTGTCTACTGGCCGATCACTCAAATAATATCAACACCCTTGTTTGTCCCATTGAAACCCCCCTTTGAAGATATGTGGCATTCACCATACAAGAAAAGAAGAGAAGTTCATGTATACCCAAGCATTATACAGTATGTCATTAGCAATATACAAATTGGAAAGATGAACATTTGGACTGTAGTTTTTTTTTGTTTTTTAAATAGGGTCTAATTTATAGTGTACACATTTTCAAGTTCCTGCAAGGTGTGCCGTGGGAGGCTTACATGCACCAGCGACGTATGGGATTTTTTTTTTTTTTTAAGCTCGAACACATGGGGGAGCGTGGCCACAGAACCATACGAGATGTATACTATTCTTTTGCAGATCCAGTAGTCCATAATTGGCAGCCTGGATTTGCAAAGGAGTATTACGCATCTCGTATGGTATTGTGGTCACGTATAGGGCTACAATAATTGCAACGGAATCGTCAGTGGTGCATACGGTGTAGTGACCACGCCCTCTAGCTTTCACCATTATGCAGTTTACATGATTTTTGGTTATTCTGCGTGATCCGATGCTGGCCTATCGTCATATAAAATAGTTGAACATTTTAAAAGTTTTAAACCAACTTTTAATGTTTAATTTTTCACAAACATAAAAAAAAATGGGATGTTCAATTCTTATGTACAGTCTTCCAATAGATGAAAGCAGCCCAATACAGAACAAATATAAAATACTGATATAAAAACTAACTGCAGAAATTACCAACAGCCTAAAGTACAATACAGAACAAATATAAAATAACATGATATAAAGAAACAGTCACAATTAATAATTACTGGCCTACAGTCAGAAAGCTTCTCTTACAGCAAATAACACCTAGAAGCACCATGGGCTCAGTGGAAAACACTCAACCACCTGAGAACAAGAACGGGACGGTCAAAAGCTGCTCTGGCCAGATGGGGCTACAAGACTGGCCCAACCACCTGTGAATGTGGTGAAGCAGACCACACTATGGAGCACTGCCTTGTCTGCTCTCTACTACCCAACCCTTGCAGCTCAAAAGACCTTGCAGTGTTCAACAAAAAAGCAAAGGACTGTGTACAGAAATGGGAAAATGTCATATAAACATCACGCTTCAAAGAAACTAAAAGAAGAAGCAAATAACATCAGGCAGAAAACCTCTCCCCATTTCAGGTGGTGTTATAGAATTGTTTTAAGCTCAACAGTGGTTAGCAATCATATTAATATGTGCATTTTATAAAAGCATTTGAATACACCAATTGAGCAAACCCCTAAAATCTGCAGAATATTTGGGGCATTCCCAGTGGCCCAAAAAGAAGATGTGCGTGATCGGGTTTTTCCTAAGTCAGTTTATAAAAAAGGAAAGTAACCTTCAAAATCTGAAGTTGAAACACCAATAACACAAGGTGCCACCTGCTGGTCAAAATGTAACCTAACGCTGAGGATTCATAGGTGGCGTTTGTTCTTTCGTATAAAACAAAATCACTCGGAAAATGAAAAGGTTTCGTTGAAAGTAGTCTCAAAGAAACACATCTGACATCTTTACATCTGAAATCACTGCTAAAGGCCTTCTGGTAAAAGTCATATTTTCAGAGTAGGCACCTTATGCACATTGCATACTGTCTTATAGGCTTGGATTCAATCAATACTTTGTTCTTAACTTTGACTTAAATTTGAGACAAATGCAGTAAAACCTTTCCCCCCCCCCACAAATGCAATTTGGTGAGTTAACATTAGTGGTTGCTAAATTCGCCCCAACTGTTTGTGAAGGGAAAAAAACCTAGCACTTGCATTTGACTTACTCAAAGTAAGGTTCAGGACACATACTGACTGGAACTAGGCCACAGGATTGACACGGACCTGAACAAGACTTTGTCCCGACATGGCAGTTAGTTACTAGGGTAACCTTACGTCCCACCCACCCCACTTAACAATCACCTTCCCCACCCGGACCATTGACAGCTTGGAAATGTGTGAGTGAACCATCACAAATTGTACTGGAGTAGCCGTGGTCGAGATCTTTGCAGGGCCTGACACCCTCTCTGTTACCTCCACTCGTTTACTTCCTCCTCACCGCGGCATGCCACGCACTCTGCCTCAACATAGAACTCTTTCTGGATTGGTGGGAGATCTGCAAAAAAAACAAAAACAAGAAAGAACATTTAAATATGAAAGGATCCAACACTCCCACTCCAGCCAATAAACAAGTTATCTGAACAAGTCAGATAACTCAGATGTTACCTCCCACAGTTCAGCTGCCTTTCCTCTGGCAGTAGCGTTTCACTATACACAGCATATTGCTTCGGTTCAATGGGGGTAGGCCGCTCGCTCACCCTGCCACTTCATGATCTCGTACTTGTGCCGATTCTCCCGCAGGGACACCCAGTCTATGGGCGGCGGCGGGGTATCAGACTCCTGGAAAGCTGAGGTGGACCAACAGGAGTTGCTCCTGCCACCTCCTCCTGCTGTACTCCTGCTCCCTGAAGGGAGGTTGAAATGAAGGACAAGTGTTAATAATTATCTCGGAATCATCTGCACGTCATTAGCTTGTGGTGCTGGTCATTTAAGGAGTGGGCCCCACCCAAGGGCCTTCTGTTGAGCTTGTGCCATGTGGCACCGAGATCATCTGTGCAGCTAGGTGAGATCGCAGTGGTGACGAAGGAGCACCCCTCTCTCTCACGCCGTCTCATCACTTAACTTGAGCTGTCGACTTTGAAGCCAGGCCCATTCCTGGACACCAGTGCCTCAATCATCTCCCTGGCTTTGCTCTGGACCTCCTTGCTTCCGAAGAGCAGCACCTCTCCTTCATAATCTCCTTGGTTTATCTGGGGGGGGGGGTATATGTTCATATTGCTTTTGTTGCCGATGAAGGCATATTAATACTTCAAAGCCATCAATCGATACTATAGAGCAGGGGTGGGCAAGGAGGGCCATATCCATCTCTGGATTTCATGCCAACTTCTGCTCTTAATGATTTCATTAGACCAATCATTTACGTGATCTGACATTTTAGCTCCATTTCTTGATAAGCCCATGAATGACAGCTGAAGACTGTTCTTGTGTTACCATATGAAACATGTTACTGTGGTCTAATCTACAAGTGAACCAGCATTGGTATATCCAGCTAATTCGCTAATTGAGTCAGGGTAATTGGTAGAAACAAAAACCTGCACACACACCGGCCCTCGGAATTGCCCACCTCTGCTATAGAGCAATCAATCATTACATTCAAATGGAAAATGTGCAATGGAAAATGGCAAAAAAACTTAACAGGTACCACTTTCTTGAGCCTAGTTTTTAGGACAATTTCATACATTTACACATTTTGCAACTATAATGTGTGGACTGTGCATTGGACCTCTACATACATTAGACACATTAACGGCTTAAGTCGACACGAGTAATCCTGTATACATGTCACTTTGCCAATTTCCCGGGCATTGCAGTCACATGACTGTAGCGTTGGCGATTTTATCTAGCCAGCTAGATGGCTAGTGCTAAATACTTTAACGTAACCTAATTCAATTGAATTTACAAAGCTAACAGTTACTTACCTTTATTCTCGCTCCACTACTTTCCTGCAGTTCACGAATTTTTGCACCTCCGCGACCTTCAAGTTGTAAAAAAGTTGTTACCATCGTAGCCAGCTAAATAAGTTAGCAAGCTAGCATGGCTACGTTGACTTTGCTAACAAGCCAACGTCAGTGAACTGAAATATTTTGCTCGTAAACGGAAATATTTTGCTAGCTAGCTTGCTGTAAAACGCTAGCGAACGTTAACTTACCAAACTAGTATAACAAGTTGTATCAATCAATTTTTTTTACAGTTCAAAATAATAGCCTTATGCTTGGCAACTAGCTAGTTACCGATTATTGCCCCAATCGCAGAATTCTCTACTGAAAAGGACACCGGGGGCATTGAACTCGTCCTGTCTCCTCCACCGGCGCCTCCTCGACCCCGGTTAGACCAGTCAAATTCCCTGTTTCTAGAACACTTCTGGTTGTACGGGTCTTCTCTCCTCCAGTCGTTCCGCTGTGAGCCGCTTCGATCAGCCCTGCCACTGAATGGGCCACATTCATATTTTACACAATTAACGGTTTCATCGCCTCCACTTGAAGGATGCCTTCTATTTTGAAGGACTTTGGCGGTCGACTTTTTCACCTGGACGCCATCAGCATCGTAGTCTTCTTCCCAGTCCGACATTACAAGCACAGGTCTAGACCAACAGCTAAAATCCTGTTATCTGCCAAATACAAATGCAGAGTGAAACAGCTCACATGTTTGTCTGCAGCATTTGGTTCATGCGCAGGTTTGCAAGTAGGCTACTACTTCCGTTTCACTCCACTCAATTTCCGTAATTATTTTTTCCAGGAGCTCTGTATTAAATCCGCATTTTCGTTTCGGCATTTTAAGTTAGCCAACATAAATACCTAGATGGCACATAGGCTACATTTATTAATGGACGTTTTAGTCCATGTGAATGATCACTTGATAATATGTAGCCTACTTAGAAAGGTTGTCCATTCAAGTATTTCTTTATGATTTTTTTAATTTGGAGATGTTTCTTCTGATCTGAGAAATTAACCGTGAAAGGCTTTTATTTTTAGTCTGTTTGATCCATGTTACCAATTATATTTTATAAATAAATAAATAATGTTGACATTATTTTTATTTATCCTATTGTTACACGGCCCCTGATCGTAATTTAAATTGAATGATTGACTCAGTTAAACAATATTTACTGACGGAGTAGGACCCAGTCACTGCATAACCCGTTCTCATTCGCGTGAGTCTGAACGATAGCAGCGAAGGAACTGGTGAACGAATCATTTTAGGGAATTGAGTCAAAGGATCCGTGTCTCTGAAAGGAACCATAACGCCCACCACTAGTGTCAAAAAGGTCGCTTCGTTATTTTGATAGCTATAGATTTTGTCCTCCCTTTTGACTGTATGAATCTGGTGACCCTGCCTACGTATAGTTTATGAAATGTGCGTTTCTGCCCAATTATTAATATGCATGGTAGCCTATATTTCAGTAACGTTATTTCTAGATAGAAACACAACTCGCATCCATGGCATGTAGACATTAGAATTTTGCCTAAACGATTCACGTAGTGCTGTCACTTTCAAACAACCTTTTACACTGTCCCATTCATTCATACTTATCGCTGTGTATAGTGGTTTTCATTAGATTTCAGCCAATCTATTAGGTTAAATTTAGCTGTTAATTGTATCCTGAACCGGATCTGACGTTACTTCATACACAGCCTATCGTTCGTCATTGCAATATGAAGACATTATGGGGAGGGAGAGACTGCTTTAGCCACCAATAGCAACCGTTATGGAAGTCGTGAGCTTAAGACTTAAGAACTTAAGACACGACCGCACTACATTGTGGTAGGATAGCCTACGGGAGAAATTGTAGGGTACATTCGCTGTTCACTACAAATCGCTGTGAATTGTGGGTATTTTATCGTTCACTATATAGTGAACGAAATTAACAGTTGAGAATTCGAACAACACTACAAAATGGCGTACACACTATATAGTGCACTATATAGGGAATAGGGAGCGGTTTCGAACACAGCCTCGGTCTCCCTGACGGGAGGGGTTCAGAGAGCAAGCCCCGCTCAATCGGTTCAGTGCTGTCGTTGGCCAATTGATACTACAGACTAGAGCCCAGTGGTGGAAATGGTTAAATAGGAGTCGCTGCAGTTTCAACGATGGGCAACAAGTTCCCAACTTTATTTACTGAGAGATTAACCAAAGGAACGAATCCTACATGAAGGTGAGTCAGTTCCTTTCGTTCACCAAAAGGATTTGTTCAAAAAGGACGAATCTTTCAGGAATGACACACCACTAGTTGACACATTTTATTTTTTAAATATGCGGTAAGTCCTTGTTGCGAGATGTGGGACACGAGTCAAAATTCGGGACTGTCCTGCACAACGCAAGACATCTGGTCACCCTACGCATGCGTAGTTTATGAACTGGTCGTTGGCTCAAAGTTAGTATAAAGTCCTGCAAATTCACATGTATATTTCTAAGAACATTTCTGTATTTGCACAAATGTTGGGGCTGCTCCTCATTTGTGACAGTCGCTGTCCATGGTGCTATAGTGCCTCCAGTTGCTTCTGGTGGCCATAGTGCCTGTCAAGTTGTAGTCAGGAAATGCGATTCCAGTAACTGTCTGACAGAGCAGATCATCCATGCGTCCACACTGTTTATGTGAGTCAGAATGACTCACTTGGCTAGAGAACTGGGAGACGTTCGAGGACATAGGCACAGCCGATGTCACTCCCTGGACTTTTGATTACTCCCGTGTGAGGTTCCTCCCATATTTACAGGGATATTAGTAGGGTATCTAAAACGACTAGAGAAATAAAGAACAGTAGAATAACTTATTTCTATGGTAGTTTTAGATACTCTACAAATTTTATAATTGTATATATTATTTTTAACCTGCTTTCTTTGCATTTTTTCCTGATGAGCCGTGTATACATGTACATGTCTGTTTTTACTGTATGTCTGTTTTTATGTTTTTAGCCTATGTGTTTTATGTACCTTTGAAGCTCTGCCAAATTAATTTCACATACTGTACACAGCAAACCTGTTATGTTTTGCATCATCTGTTCGATTTGTTTTTGTACTTTGTTTATTTATCATTCATCATTCACGTTTCATTCACGTTCTGTTCCCCGTCTGTCTCGAGATCCACTCCTTGTCTTTGTCATGCACTTCGGGAAATTCTACGTTTCGGTTTTTCTGTCTTAGTTTATTTTCTTGTTTTACTTCCTTCTTTCTTTCTATAACACTTTGTATATATTAGTTATATGTATATAGTACTAACCTACTAATCTACTAACATTAGGGATTTAGATTAAGTTACTAACATTACTAATTACTAATTATCTCATGCTTCTATCTATCACTATCATTCTCTCTCTCGTTGTCCTATCCCTGTACGCTTCTCACGTTTCGCTTCATTTGCACGCAGATTCTCTCTATGCGTTCCTCCCCTTCGAACTGTGCACGTGTTTGCCTGTTCTTCCAGGTTGTATATTGTCTATGTGTCTGTGTGATTCCCAGTCCGTGTCTTTCGTTTCCCCTCGTTATTGTATTAGCGAATCCCATCGTTTTCACCTGTGTTCCTACCCTTCTCTCCTCCCAGTCACACCTGATTCCTATTGTGTTTCCCTTCCCTGCTTCTATATAATTTCCGTGTTTATGTTCACTCTTTGTCAGAACGTTGATCATCATTCCCTGTGCCGATTGTCAGTAAGCCAGAGTCTGTTGCATGTTCCCGAGACACCCCTTCTGTTTTTCACTTCGAGTTTGCCTGCCGATTCTGTTTTGTTTGCCTATTCTGCTTTCTTGGTTTTGACTTTTTGGATTGTTTATTGACTACTCTCTGGATTTCGATTTTGTGTCTTCGCTACTCTGTCTACTGGTTTTGACCCTTGCCTGAATTAAACGTTCCTTTCTGCCTGATCCTGGTCTGCATCTGGGTCCTTATCCCGTACCTCACAAAACCTGAAACCCGTTATTATTTTGGGCATACGCTTATTGAGTTTGACTGAGGAGCAACACGCAGGCATACACTGAAATAGCCATTCAGCAATAGACTTTTGTATTATGTAAATAAAACAACCTTCCACAAAATTATTTGAGCATACGAGGAGACACATGGGTGAAATATTCAGTGAAGTAACAACATGACGCATTCAATGTGTTTCATCTTTCTGCTTTATTGAAGTATGATAATAAAAGATAACTTGCATTTTTAATGGCAGAGTTTATGCAACACCCCTGTTATGTGCACATAGTTTCTTGAAATAAATTAAACAAAATGATGTAGAATGTTAATTCTCAAGCATGTAAGTTAAGGCCAGTTGTGTATAATAAATTACTGTACCAGTGGAGAAACAAAACACATTTTGTGTGTACATAACCAAGTGAAAGTATCCATGACTTTTAAAAAAATCCATGTTTGACTTAAGAAAGGAACACCATTGGAGATCAAATAAACGAGAAACAAAACAAACAAACAGAAAAATAAGTCATAATAAAACACAAGGCACAATAAAAGCATTTAGATAAAATTGTATGATATTCATGACGAGTCCATGAGCATTATTCTTGTTCCGATGTTTGGTTCAGCGAGCTCGCTGCTTTGTACGTGCTACAGCGTGACTGTATCTCTCCTGACTGTACCACAATAAGCATGTTCATTACATCCCATATTCGGGAATGCAGCTTGTAGCAAGGCCGTGTTAAACATCTCATTGCTTTTGCAAGTTTGTCCGAGTCTTCTAAGAATTGTGCTTCCAAATATCGTACCTGTGCCACCAGGGGAGTAAAATATGAGGCCCTCTTTTCGTAAGCGTCAGCTAAATTACAAATGCTACTCAGGCCTTGCAAGTCTCATATACATATTAACATAACGATATATACGATACATTCTACAGTATGTTATTAACTTCAGGTAATCAAAGACTGGTGCGTAACATCCAAAGAAAGCATGTGGAAGAGAAAATAAAAACATAAAAATGGATGAGTGATCGCCCTCCAGGTGCATCCATGTAATTTCAGATCATTTCAGTATTTTAAGACTGCAGTTTCCCCCAACCACAAAAATGGTATCATAAACAATATGCATTTTACAAAGTTTTGCACGTTTCAAAAGCAGTTTCCCCCCCCTCTTTTTGTACTGGCTCACGTAACTGCTTTGAGAAAAGTAAGGAAATAAAAATAAGAAAAAACGAAGAACTGACATTCATAAATCTGCATAATTTAAGTAACAGCAGATATGTTTTTCGACCGTACGTATGTTTCCATTGTAGCAGCCGTACTTTTGTTTTTACTATCTGTTCAACCCCAATAACTCCACAACAGCTGCGAGCATGGTGGAAAAATGTAAACGTGAAGAGAGTTAAGAGTGTCCGTCTCACCTTGCAGTTAGGTGCTGACGTGAAACAGAACTGCAATGCTGGCTGGGAGGTGAAGACACACAGGCCAAGAGATAAAAGCAGCCTTATAACAAGTTACGCGAAGCTGACCCAACATGGCTGTCCCAACCATGATGCCACACAACTTCTTGTAGCCCACCATCTCTGCGCTGTGGTACACACCATTACCATAATGCAGTTTACCAGGCCTTTCTCTCTGGTCATTTAGTAAGATTTCCAGCGCCTTTTCAACCAACAATGCCCTCAAGAACTAGGACGAATGGCTTTTGGGATTTCATTAAGACAACAAATAACCAAAGTACATTTTAGGCATTTAGCAGGTAAGTAAGCAATCAATTGCACTCAATCAGTCAATCAATCCTACTGCCATTGTATGAATGAGAACAAAGGCCAAATTCACTGTACTGTATTGTCTTTGCTGTTATACCAGCCAAAGGTTACTTCACTGTGTCCAGCTCTTACATTACTTACATGTGAACAAATGAGTCAAATGCAATTAATTAAATCCAACAGAAGTGGGACTACAGTCTCTGTGTTACTCAGGCAAACGAAAAGGTTCTGATGCATAAATACTATAAATTCAATGTGCTGTTGAATTTAAACATGCAGTACTCATGCAAGGCTGAGATCACAGTTCACACCACCGCTGTTCAAGGTCATCTATGCTTTGATTCCTTTCTCTTTTTTTTTTTTTTTTTACAATCTCATTCCTTCCTTCCTCTTCCTACCTTTTTTAATTATAGTTCATGCAATGATATGTGTTTATGATCAAAAAAAGTAAGAAGCACATTTTCAATGAGCGCATTGAAAATAAAAACAAGTAAAATCTGATATCCCTCCTTGGAAACCAGGAACCAGAACCAAAGCAACATTGCACCCTCCCCTCTCCCCTTCAGCGAAGGCATTTTGCGGTGTGTCTATTTTAGTCGCACGTGCGGCACGCTGAGAGACTCTGAGCTGCCGGTGTCTTTGCGGCTGCCGGGCAGGCTGTGAGCTGACCCTCTGGCTCCAGTCCTCAGGAGTTCGGAGGACAAGGTGGTGTCCACAGTTTTCCGCGACAAGAAGTCAAAGCTCTCCGCCCGCGCATCCAGGTCCTTGTCGCTGATGAAGAGTTCGGTCTCCCCCCAGTCTCCCACAGGCTCACGGCTGCAGTGGGAGTCGCCGCCGCTGCTGCTGCTGCTGGGCGAGGGGGCGGGACCACGTTCGCCCGCTGGCTGCAGGAGGTCCTGCACCGATAGGGACTTGGCCAGGCTGCGGTCGCTGGGGGCGTGGCAGGCCGGCAGCGATGACGACAGCGTCACCAGCGAGTCGATCTCCAGGCTCATGTGCCTCCGCCAGGACCCCTCCTCCTTGGCGCTGGGCTTGTTCCTCTGCTGGACGCCGCCCCCGTTGGCGTGCCCCGCGTCCGCGTCAACAACAGAAGCCACCGGCCGCGCCTCCTGCCCGGCGATGGGGACTATGCAGACGGGACGTCCGGGAGTCGGAGGCACCGGGGGCAGCTGGAGCATAGTGGGCACGGACAGGTGAGGGGGCGGCCTGGCCGGGTCGGGGATCTTACCCCGGGAGAGGTCGTTGGGCGCGAGGATGGGAGGGGGAGTTGGCGGAGGCGCTCTCTGGGGTGGGGGGCTGGCTGTGGGGCAGGGGCGAAGGGGTGAAGGGGGAGGGGGACGGGGGGATGGCAGAGGGGTTGCCCAGGTTCAGTTCGTTGGGGGCCAGGACGAGCTGCAGGCCGCGGGGAGGTTGGCGCTGGCCGAGCGGCACACAGAGCCGGCGCTCAGTTGGGCGGAGCAGGAGCTCTGGTAGTCAGAGGTCTGCTCCAGCTCAAACAGGGGCAGGGAGGACAGGGTCAGCCCTGAGGACGAACCCTTGCGGAGAACCTGCCGATAGATGTCCAGCAGGGAGTCCAGCTTGGTTTCAATGGACTGGACCTGGAGTCATTGAAACGTGGTATAATATTGGATTGCATTTATATAGTGGTATCTCAGCATCTCAAAGCACTTCACAGTGAAGGAAGGGTAACTTAAACCACCACCAATGTGTAACACCCACCTACATCACTGTGAGGACTGCACAAACAGCGGGCACACTACAAACACATATCACCTGCTCACTAAAATGCGTGTGCTATACGTCCCTCCCTTGTTTTGAAAGACACAAGCTGAATTATGCAATGCAGCACCACACCAAAAGGGGGCGACGCTATGTGACTCACCTGCCTCTCCACCCTACACACGCGTCCCAGCATGCTCACGTCCTCTAGCGAGTCCCCCTCCGGATGGACCTTGTCTCGCATTTTCCTGTCCACTGTGATCTGGCCCTTGCCCAGGATCTGATCCACTCTGCGACACACAGCAGGCAGGCTCCATTACACAGAGAACCAGGCTGCGCTGTGCGAGGTCCCTCAGGGGCCCCCCCGGGGCACAGCACACCACAGCGAAGCAGAGTGAAGCAGAGCAACCGGCCTCCGGTTAGAGCAGAGCGTGTCAGACCGAGCTCACAGCACATCTACGGCGCAGGTTATTCAGGGGTAAGAAGACACACGAGTACACTTTCCTGTGAACTTGGTTTCTCATCAGAGACGTAAGAAGAAACAATTCTGTTTTTTTTGACAGAGTATAGTATTTGCAGATTTAATTTGGCAGGAAAACTTCTCAACAACTCACAGCGACAGCAACTGCTATGAATTTTGACAAGAGTTCCAGAGCAATGGCCCATAGTGACACATTATTAACTTAGAAATAAGAAATCCAGCTCGGTTATCAGGGAATGAGAAGTTGTTTTTTTATAAGTTCGACAGGACGCCATAAAACCAGAATACAAAAACGTATGGTAGGTTTAATCCAGAAACAGTAAGAATATATTAGGTTCAGATAGCACCAAAAGGAACTCCATGCAAGAGATTTGAAAGGGAAGATGAAATTCTATATGCTTCAAACTACAGTAACCCACACATTAAAAGGCAAGACACTCAGACTAAATGTTTCCATCAATTGACTGGAACATTTCCTAAATCTATGTCATCTGGGAGTCAAAAGCTTCAAGTGAATTGTTTTCCTAAAACAATTTTAAAAAATGTACCTGAATGTATGCATCAGGAGGGAAATTATTTACCCCTTTTATCTCCTCAATTTGGAATCGGAAATTGTGCTCCTTGAGTTACCACTGTGCCACCCACATCCGCACACGGAGCACGGCGGCTGAAGCACATGCACTCACCTGTGCACTCACCTGTGAGCACGTGCACTCGCCTTTGAGCCTAGTGAGAGTTGTGTTTCTCACCGATGACAACTAGTAGCCCATGGGCACCTTGCGTGCCATCGGGAGGAACCAATCTAGTGGTAAACCTGAGGAGTCCTGACCAACTTAAGCCCACCCTGCTGGCAGAATGAAGCCAATTGTGTCCCGCCACTGCAGAGTCCCAGTCATAACTGGCTGATGACATAGCCAAAGCTGAGCCTCGACCGTACTGCAGCGGGACCCTGCCTCCACTCGTGGCGAGCGCCTCCACTCCAATTTCTCTACAGAGTTAAATGGAACTTCAAAAACTGTAGTACCTACTGCTGGTAGTCTGACAACCAGCAGACTGACTGCCTGACTACCTGGCATCCAGTGACTGCTGGATGAATCATCAGTGCATAAGTTTAATCCGCGTTGGACTCCCTGATGACAGTAAAGAACACACAGTGTATGTGTCTCCCACTGTGTGACGAGGGGGCGGGGCTTGGGGGTAATGGGGGGCTGACCCCGGGTTGGAGGGCTTCCTCTTGTTCTGGCTGTAATACAAGTGCAGGGAGGGAGAGGAAAGGTTCTTGGCTTTGCTGTGCAGGGTCTGCTGCGCACCCACAGGGGCCTCCTGCCTGCGTGGGAGAGCGCAGACATGGGTCAGTCGCGCAGTTGTCCGTCCGAGGCACGCAGCCACGACACACCAATCAGCATGCAGCACACGGGAGTCTATGCTACGCACTACACGCTACGCCGGGGAGGTCGTTCACCACAGTACGTTCAGCAAAAGGGTTAAGAGTGACTGGACTCGAAGATGAACTGATCAGGTTATTGAATCATTCCACATTCACGACATGAGATGATTTCTAAAACAAGAATATCATCAGCGGTTTGAATCAAACAGTTGCGAGGATAAATGGTTTTCGGGCAGGCAGAACTACAAGGGGCAGACAATCGCAGCGAACACAGTGTTTCACGAGCATCGGGGACTGTCACAGTAACGTTCCCATTGGTTTGTGAGATAACGCTACGATGAAAGCCTTCCCCTTACTGCCTTAGAATGTATTTATTGTTCCAAATACGTTTAGCCAAAGTCAAAGAAAGACACCCCAGGCATGTCGTACACAGATGTACTGGTAACATTCCATGGTGGTTATCATTTCCTCATGAAAAAACATCATGGAGGAACATGCTTGAAATGTCTGTGATAGATGTCAAGGGGTGATAAATATATAAAACACTTTCGCGTTAATTTCGATTAATTAATTTCGTTTGTTATTTTAATCGCATTTTAATCGCACCATGAATGGAGCATCCACAGTTCAGACAACAAAGCCCCAGGTATCTAACACAGATGAATTCGGTGGATGGGATATTTAGATATAAAACTGGATGATATTGTCCTGCACTTCAAGCCTGACTTAAAAACATGACAGTAACAAGGGACAGTCGCCAACCCACACTCGACCAAATCTGATAAATATGCATATGTGTTGGGAATGTTTACACTCATTTGCAGAAAGACAATTTCGAAAAAAATCCAGCAGAAACAACAATTGTTAGCTGGGATTTTAGGAAAGTATAATCCATTTGAATTGAAAAAGAAATGTGATTAAAATCAGATTAATTAATTCTCTAATTAATTAGATTAATTTTTTTAATCATCAAATGTCTTGCTGACACAGAAAGACTTCAGATGACAAAAGACTTCAATGTAAGCAATGCGGATAGGTGCTCTACTGAACACCGCATCCACATTCACACCACTAAACCCCTTTTAGTCAATAACAATCACAACAGTACCCTTGAAAAATCAGTCTTCCTCTTCCAGTGACTGTGTCATGGTATGTTCTGTAATTATGTATTGCATTATTTGTAAAATTAGTGTATTTGATATTGAAGTTTATTTGTTTATTAATCTAAAGTGTAAAGTCTGTGCTCATTTTGCTGCATTTAGTTGCTATTTGATGCCCAGGCAAACATTGTCTGCTGTCATTAGCAACTGAATGAACAACGCTAATGACATTAATGATCTGGGACCTAATCATTTTTCAATTAGCGTGGTTAGGACAGAGACAAGTTCATTACGAAGTACATCTACATAAATTAATAATTTATTAGTTTCAGACAGCCGCTAGAACAATGTCGTGCAAAAGGATTTGAAAGGGAAGATTATCACAATGTCACAAAAGGAAGATACTGTACTACAGGTCAAACCAGGAGGTAAAATGTTTCCATTAAAACTTGGGAAACATTTTCTAACAAACCAAGGGCCGTCTGGGAGTCAAAAGCCTGACATTTTTGGTCCATTTTCAGACAGCAACTCAAATGTGCTCATCTATGCTGGTGTCTGAGCCTGAATCTTCGCGTACACTTAAGAGATTTCAGCTCTAACTGGAAATCTACTGATGGTCTTTGTGTGTTCTTTCTCGGAGGCTTGAGACCTATCTCAAGGTCCACTTGTTTGACCTCTTCAACGATATTAGGCCTAGAAAGCCTGAATGTTTGAGTTTGTTCCTTCGTTGTTTTAGTTATACCCAGACGAGCTGGCTTCTCTCTGGTAGCTAATGAAAACACATTATCTTTTGTTCTCTGGCCTGACCTTTGTGCAGAGTAAGGTAGAAATAACGAGTTATGGGGGTGGACTATGAGCTCCACTCTCAGTCATATAAGCGCTATTGCATTGGTAATTTGAGATTTGGTTTACTAAACAATAATGATGTAGTTGTTATGGTTTTGTTTTTAGCATTAGCCATTAGCATTTAAATCTTTTCGGGTATAAAATAGTATGAATTCTTAATAACTTGACACATAGTGTCACCGTTGGCTACTTCATCAATTTTAATAAATAATAATAATATACTGCTTCGTAGTTGAATTTAAGTCTTTGTCTTGGTTGAATTAGATTTTGGTCAAACACCAGCCGACAGGAAACGCCTTTCTCCATGATAGTTGGAGAAACAGTGAGCACTTCATAGTCACGACTTTGATAACAAATCGAGAGACACGTGTACAGACACGTGTTTGTATAGACTCCCTGATGACCCTCTGTGGGAGGGGGGTGTGGAGGTGTGGGGAGTTAGGGGCTGACCCCGGGTACGAGGGCTTCCTCTTGTTCTGGCTGTAATACAAGTGCAGGGAGGGAGAGGAAAAGGTCTTGGCTTTGCTGAGGGTCTGCTGTGGACCCACAATGGTGTCCAGCCTGCATGGAAGAGTGTAGACATGGATCAATGCACGCACATGCACATACACACACACATACACACATGCTTGTCACAAGCACACACACACACTCACACACATCACATATATCACACATGCACACACACAAACCCACGCACAGACACATGGATCAGTGCACGCACACACACAAAGACACATACACACATACACACACACACACACACACAAGCACACACACACACAGACCCACACATCACATACCTCACATATGCACACACAGACACATATACACACGTATGTTACACATGCATGTCACACAAGCACACACACACACACACACACACACACACACACACACACACACACACACACACACAGACACACTCATGTCTGCTTTTGCATCTCTCTCATCTCTCGAAGCGCCAGTCTTTCTCACCGCGTCTGCAGGCTCTTGATGCGGCACAGCATGTCCAGGTGTCCGGCCGAGTACTGCTCGATCACGTCCTTCACGTCGTACGGCCGCAGTGTCTCCTTGAACTTCTTCTTCGCCACGTGGAACTTCATTATCCTGTGAGGACCAGCCGGGGTGGGGGGGGGGGGAAGGTCTTCAAGTGAGTCACCGAGGAATATGACAGTGAAAACTCTGTGAAAACTGAATCACAAAATGTTCATTCTTCTGCCTGTTTCACAGTTTTTTCCTGCATCCTCTTGGCGTGGCTTATATACCAGGACAGAGCAAATGAGAAACAGCGTGTCAACAGCCCCGCAACTATCCTCTGATCCTGGTACAGCGCTCACCGCTGTGTTCCTCTTGCAGATAATCCTGCCTCACCTGAAAATACACAGCCACCAACGGCAGATACCATTCCAATAGATATAACTACCGACACCATTACTTTGTTAATGTGTTGGTTTAAATTTTGTTGAAGTGGGGGACAAACAGGATTTAAAACACAGAATGTGCACTAGAAATGGACTACTGGCCATGTTGGAACAATCTTCAACTAGATTGGCCTGGATAGGCCTTGTTTGGGTAAAACTATATATTCAACTCTCCACATATTTGCTCTAGTATTGTACAAACAATCAGCTACCTCTTTCAGACTTGCCCCCAATTTAAAGCCCCTCATATAAAAAACAAACCAAGAGTAATTCTCTCTCTGTTTAAAAAAATAAAATAATAATCTTCAAAGCAAGTAATTACACAGGGGTTTTAGCCTGTGGCTACGTCTCATTCCTTGTGATTGTCTGCACTGTACAAATCCTACCACTAGAGGGCAATAAAAAGCTAAAAATGACCAGCTGGAACTAAAAGCATAAAGTATGAGAGACTCAGTGAGTGTCTTCATGGAAGACCTCATCACTACTGACCTGCAGCTGGATTAAATAAAATAAAAAAACAGCAAAAAAACCCCAGAATATATGTAGAATATCTGAAAAGCAAAAAAGAAGATATATTTTTATAATAACCTGCTGTATAACAGAACAAAACAAACGAGAAAGAAAGCATTTCTGGCTGTGAGCATGTGAATCCAACACCCTGAGAAAGACAGGGATGGTATGGGCAGGCGGTTTCCACTGACTGGCCCCGCTATGGGCCCTGACTGAGGAGAGGGAGATCGTTCTGCAACATTAAACACGGGGGAGCGTCTCAGCGTGACGAGAGACTGGGGAGCAGGGAGAGGGCGGAGCTGACCCCACCGTAAACTCTGACAGCAAAGGCACTGATGTGAGGGGCCAGCTGAAACTCACACTACACCGCCCCCACACCTCCCTCCAAACTCACAGCCACAGGGCAGGAATGTGAAACACGAACACAGGGGCTTCACAGTGGACAGGCCTGCTTTCTCGCGGGTCAATCAGAGAAGGGTCGATGACCAGGCTGACCCCTTGTTGACCGGGGTGACCGGACAGAACAAGGGCCACCACACGGCCGGAGAACAGCCCGGCGTGCCTGAACAGATGGCAGACTGGCAGCCCTGAGACCCGCCCTGACCAGCGGAAAAAGCCTTCACTCTGGTAGGCCCGGTCTCTCACCTGACCGCTCTGATGACCGACTTGAGTGCTGGGGTCAGGTCCTCCACAGTAATGTCACAGTGGCAGCCCTTCTCATCAAAACCATCATCACCCCCCAGGGTGACGTCAGCTGAGAGAGAGAGAGACAGAGAGAGAGGGCATGAGAGAGAGAGGGAGAGCGAGATGGAGAGGGAGCGAGAGAGAGGGAGGTGAGGGAGAGGGAGAGGGCGGGAGAGAGGGAGTAAGGGACAGGGAGAGGGAGATGGAGAGAGGGAGTGAGGGAGAGGGAGTGAGGGAGAGGGCATGAGAGAGAGGGAGTAAGGGAGAGGGAGAGGGAGTGAGAGAGAGAGGGAATGAGAGACAGTTAGAGTGAATGAGAGAGGGAGAAGGAGTGAGAGAGAGAGGGGATGAGAGAGTGAGAGGGAATGAGAGAGGGAGAGGGAGTGAGAGAGATTGAGAGGGAATGAGAGAGGGAAGGGGGGGGCTGTTATTTTGTGACCTCTCACAGGAAAGCATGAAGCATTTAATCCACGGCTGCAGCTTGTCCACTTCATTATCCCAAACCACTGGAGCCAAAAGCATATAGACACATATATACCTCAACAAATCAATGGACCAATAAGTCAACATAATGAAAACATTCAGAGATCGAGCAGTCCTCTGCACCTCAATGGACGATGCTGGAGTTCTTTCATACATTACAATATTTGGTACCAGGAAGAACATTTCTGGCCTAAAGACTTCTTACATATTGATTTTCACATAAAATGTGCTTTCTTATAACAGGACTTTAAACTGATTCATGGCTATTGTTTTGTGAAGTTAAAAAAGGGTGGCATAATATTTATTTTCAAAAATATTTTCAATTCTTTGCAAATGTTGGTGATGATACTGTGGATATTTATGATGAGGTAGTTCAGCGCTTTGCAAATATGTTCCTTGTCACGCATTCCCCAATTGTAGGGCAGTCTATCTTCCTGAAATTGACCAAGATTTGCCCACTTCAAAGATGACTTTGCCACATATATCAGAATCCAGAAGGTATCTCTCTGGCCTGAGTGTAATCTAGCATCTCTTAAACATTCAGAACGCTTACTAATGGCAAACAACATAAATAACACAGTATCTTGGTTCCAGCTTGGAAGGGAGACATTTGATAAAGCACAGAAATGGACATAAATCAATATATAACAGTACAACATATGGTACAGTGTCGGTCTCAGCCAAAAAGCTCTGTCGCTGCACAGCAAAACACTGCATTGGTCCACACATACTAATGGCACAACCGGACTAAAGCATAGCACCACAATAGAAACCTCAGAGTGACATTTCTTTACATGACATATTGATATAGGGAAAATCGGTCACAAAGGCCAGGCTGATGGCGGGCAGCCGATACGCCAGCTGTAAAGCACAGCATCAAGCCTTTCTGGCCCTCCCCCCTTGCCGCAGGGAGTTATGTAAAGTAGGTACATCTGTAAGTCATGCTGGAGATTACGGCCCCCAGGGGGGCCTTCGTGCCTGGTGGCCCTCAAGTTTCACGCCCCCCCTCCCCCGACGGGGCCGGCAGCTGGCCAGTATCCGGGAGCAGGAAGGCATTCAGCGAAAGCCCTTTTAAAAATAAAGCGCTAGAACTTTCTCACAAGTCACACGTACATGCGCCCAGCCAATCGCAGGCCTCGGAACCTTGGACCGGAGGAGGAGCAGGCTGGCTCTGGCGCAAAAATTCAAGCAGCTCAGCTTTGTTCGATGGCTTGTGACCATCCATCTTCCTGATCACATTTCAGAGGTTTTCAAGGTTCAGGTCTGGAGATTGCGCTGGCCATGACAGGGTCTTGACCTGGTGGTCCTCCATCCACACCTTGATTGACCTGGCTGTGTGGCATGAAGCATTGTCCTGCTGGAAAAACCAATCCTCAGAGTTGGGGAACATTGTCAGAGCAGAAGGAAGCAAGTTTTCTTCCAGGATAACCTTGTACGTGGCTTGATTCATGCGTCCTTCACAAAGACAAATCTGCCCGATTCCAGCCTTGGTGAAGCACCCCCAGATCATCACCAATCCTCCATCAAATTTCACAGTGGGTGCGAGACACTGTGGCTTGTAGGCCTCTCCAGGCCTCCGTCTAACCATTAGATGACCAGGTGTTGGGCAAAGTTGAAAATTTGACTTACTCCAGTCCTCTACAGTCCAATCCTTGTGGTCTTTTGCAAACCTCAGCCTGGCTCTTCTTTGCTTCTCATTGATTAAGTGCTTTTTTTCTAGCTTTGGATGACTTCAGCCCTGCCCCTAGGAGCCTGTTTCGAACCGTCCTCGCTGTGCACTTCACCCCAGATGCCATTTGCCATTCTTTTTGTAGGTCACTTGATGTCATGCTACGGTTGTTGAGTGACATTCGAATGAGTTGGCCGGGATGGTCAGTAGAGAGTCATTTTCGCCCTTTGTCGTCCCCAATGTCTGCTGCTTGACCTTGTTCTTATGAACCGCCGTCTTTGAAATTTGAAGGATAGAAGCAACCTTACGTCACTGTATCCCTCTGCCAGTAAAGCCAGAATTGAACCCTTCTTTTCCTCACTCAAAACTTTTATTTTCAACTCTTTTGGCATGGTCAATAGTTATTTTTAGATTCCAATTACTTTTGAGGTACTACTAACACTGTTTTTTGCCATCCAGCTGGTCCTATTGCAAGAGGATAGTGATGACCACAGCAGTGGTTTTTATACTTTTCCTCGTTAAATAAGATTTGTTTCAGGTGATCACCTAATCAGTACTTCATTAAGTAGAATCAGGTGGTCTTGTGTTGGAATTCAACAGACACTGGAATGGAATGGCTGCCATACATGTAGAGATGCTGATTTAAGAAAAAATTTGAGTGGTCTCAAACTTTTGAACGGTAGTGTATATATATATACAAACACACACATGTGTGTGTGTGTGTGTACATATATATGCAATACCAGTCAAAAGTTTGAGTACACCTTCCATCTGGATTACGGCTAATCAGGCACTCCTTCATTCTTCAGCAAGATAACGACCTAAAACACACCTTGAAGTTGTGGTTCTGTGTGGCTCAGTAGATAGAGCATGGTGTTGTCAACGCTTAAATTGTGGGTTCAACTCCCACTGGGACCACATATACTGAAAAATGTCAATGTCAATCCTTTTCTATTGTGGTGAACACAAATTAAAACCTCAGGTCTGTAAGGGTGTGCTCACTGTATGACTGGAAACAGCTGTATTTTAGTGTCAGTAATTATCATTATCATCATTATCATTATTAAGGGAATGTCTTGCGTAATCAGTAAGTCAACCTATGGGAAGGCCTCTTACCCTCGGGCGCGGCGCGGGATTGGCTCTTGAGGCGGAGCGAGGGGCGGAACCTCGTGCGGTCATTGAAGCTCCAGCTCTTCTGCACCTTGGCGGGGCTGCTCCCCTCCGTGCCGATGTCGCCGCTGGGAGAGCGCCGGTCGCTCACCGACGTCTGCCGGCTCTTAATGCTCTGGCCCCGAGGGCTGGCCATGCGCACGCGCTCCTTAAAGCTCAACTTCTGGCTGCAGGAGGGGCGGGGAGATAGGGGACAGGGAAGGGAGGAGAGAGGTCACGTCACTCTACGTCTCGACGGCCGAGGGCAGAGTGCAGTGCTTAGACACAGGTGTGGATAGAGGCCTCGTCTTTCGTTAACATCTTTCGAAAGATCTCTTGTGTACAGAACTGCTATCTATTCACTTGTGCGTCCTCGTCCTATCGATCGACACGTTTATATTAGGCTCTCGCTACACATTTACGTGGTTAGCGTGTTCAGTTTGATTTGCTTTGTGTTCATCTGCTTCTTTCGTGGTCCAATTTGGAAACAAAATTGCAATGCTTCGTCTAAGCCAAATTATTACACGTCTTGAAGCACAGACCTGCACTTTTGTGGAAACAGACATCCATACGTACGTACGTATGCATGCCTTTTAATGGGGGACGGGTTAAATAGCAGGGAGCTAACACTGCCCTCTGAGGTGAGTCTACTGGGGACACCCACTCTCTCCTGGCTCTAACATGGGAAGAACCATCGGAGACCAGCATGCATTGCAGCGGGCACAGAGGGCACAGAGGGGGAGGGGGGGATGCCATAACACCGCAGGCGAGATGCTTGAGCCAGAACCAGAGCCAGGGCTGTGTGGCATGTCAGGACCATGTGATCTGATGCTGGATGAGCCAATGAGAGTGAGATGGGGCTTGTTTTTGTTTTTTTTTTTTTTTTGGCCGCATGAGTGACAGGGCGAGCCCAGGGGCAGCCGAACCGGAGCAACGCGGCCCGCGTGAGCTAGCTGGAGGGGGACTGCGTGACGCGTGGCTGGAATGGAGTCACGTTATCAGGGCGAGAGGGCGAGGCTTTCACCTCGGGGAAGTGTTCAAGCGCAGGGATGTGGAGTGAACAGTGATGATGATGTGGGGGTGGGTGGATGAGGCGGGGGATTGGTATGGAAGGCCGGGTGTAGGCGGAGTTCGAGACAGGGTCAGGCATGCTCATGCGGGGGGTCGTGCACATGCAGCAGCTAGGAGCAGGGCCTTGTGTCATTAACAGCTGACCTGGCTGACTGTAACAAGCTGGTTGTGCAACAGGCATGCAAGCTGACCGTGTAACAGAAATTGTGTTTTTTCTCTTTTTTTTCGGTGTCACAGAAACACGGGCCAACTGCGTTACGTAGAGGCCGGTTCGTCTGCGCCACCGAGGCACGGACTGACTAGGTCAGAGAGACATGGGTTGTCTGTGCCACAGAGACATGGGTTAGTTGTGTCACAGTACTCGGACACTGTGCATATTGTAATGAAATATGGTTATTCCTACATTTGCTCTGGTATTTGCTAACAGCCTTGGGGGATTGGTTTTGGATGGGTTAAAGGCAGTCGTTCTTTTTTCTTTTTCTTTTTTTTAAGGTACCACAAAGGTAAAAATAATAGGTTTAAAACTCTACACAAATAGATGATGACTATTATAATGTTGTTAAACATGATTCCATTTAAAAATGGAACTACATGGTAGTTTAGAAAAATAATGGTATTAGGGCTATCAAAGGCTGGGTTCATACAGTATGTTAAATTACTTTTGTAAAGAATGTTGGACTGTGTCTGAATAATGTTTAGAGCACTAGCTGTAACTGCATCACACAAGTCTCTTCATTAAACTCACAGAGGAATTCGACATATGCTAACTTTAGAATCCAAAGCCTTCAGCTGTGGTTTTCAGAACTGGCTGGGTATTAGAGCAGCACCCCCTGCTGGTAAGAAGCAGGAGTGCACAATGCAAGACCGCTATAAAGGGGCTTCAATTGGAACCTCGAGAGTTGAGAATGTGTTTGTTGCTGATCAAAACCATCAGGCAGCAGGCAGGACAAACTTCTGACAGGCAGTGTACAAATTAAATGGTCAGTAACGGTACGACGAACCCTCCAAGCCAAAGGGGGGGGGGGCGGGGTTGAGGTAGGAACGGAGGCATTTGTAAGGCATTAGGTGGCTCTTGTTGTCCATGCACCTGCAGTTAGTTGGCATTCCCAAAGACCATGTGACTGAACGGGGGGTACCTATATTTCCGTGTGGTATACCTCCTGAAGAGCTTCTGCTTATTATTAAGAACCCTACTAGGAACGGGGGGAGATAGACCATCATGTGTTATTTCACCAGAAACTGCCTTGGCCTTTCAGCAGCCAAGATATACTCAACATTCCACACAACTGTACTTAGCCTAGTTGTAAAACACATACTTCACATTCAATGAGCTTCCCTTCAGATTAATCAGGGATCCATTAACTCGGAAAGCCTTCATGCAAAAAACCCCAAAACAAACAGATGTGGTAAATGAGAAACACAGGTCAATGAACCCCCGCTCTTTAATGTCAGCCAGTGCGAAAAGGAGATTGGGCTTGGCATTCGATGAGCAGTTAAACTTCTAAAGATCATCTCAGTGTGGGGGGCGGGGGTTGCTTTATTAGTCTTAAAATATTAGGGATGAGCTATAAAAATCTCAAATGGATCCCATTAAAGTTCCCCCCCCGACCACTGTCCTTGCACACAGTCAAAGTGGCCGCAGTGGCTTCTGCCTAATCCTCTGTAATTTATTGTGTCTTCTCCACAAACTGTATCTCATACCCCTCCAACTCCAGTCCTGCTGCCAAAGCAAATGTTCTCCCTTCAATGATTTATTCAGTTTTGTATTCTGGCATTGCACTACAGGCAGCCGGGACATTCTGACAGACACACGTGGCTTTGCCTTTGTCCTGTGCCCTTTGGAGGTAGTTTTCCTTAATATTCTTCTCTGTAAATAGCACATTTACCACCACCAGATAACAACAACACCCCCAAAAACAACAACATAACTTTTAGCCCTTAATTCTCTGTATCCCTTTTTTCTCCATTTGAGTGCCCTGCTCACAGAAGCCCAATTACAGAGCTGACTGAAGTAATCAGTGAAAAGAGGGAAACCTTGGGCATAATTACTGTTTCCAAAAAGCCTGAGTAATCAGCTCACTCTCGCCAGCCACCTCTGGTGCCTCGGGTGAACGGTAATCCAGGAATTAAGAAAAAAAGGAAAAAACCTCCGCAAATGTAGAAGAGCTCTGCAGCTGAGCAACGGGGATAATGAGCTCAGCTACACATGGCCTGCTGAACTGGGGCTCAAAGGAGAGCCTTACAGCACTCATCATCAGGGCCATGCACTCCCTGGGAGAGAGCGTGAATCACACCAGCTCGACGTGACGCTCTGTGAATTCTCCGGTCTTGTGGTTGAAAGAGACCTAGAGTCTCAGACGATAACAGGCTTGCAGCAGCACATCACCGCTGTAGGGGACCCTAGCATGAACAGATCCAGCTTTGTTTTTAAAAATTTTGTTTCAGATTTTTTACCGCTTTTTCTCCCAATTTAGTAGCCAAATATACCCTTTATTTATTTATTCTCACCCTCCCCACAAACTCACTGCCCGTCCTCTGAGTCAAGCCAATTCCCTGAGGCCAGCGATGATCCGCCTCCTCCAAGACGGAACTCGCCCACCTAGTTCTGGAGACACCCTTCGCGATTCTCGGCGAGTTCGTGCCGGCTCACTCTCCCCCCTTCCCCTGGGGCGGACAGAAAAATGCTGCCCCCCGGTCTGGCACAGTCGGGTTTACCGCAATGACCGCAATAGGCACCCGAGGCCCCCGATACAGCTTTTTAAGGCCGCAGATCTCACAATCTGCTTTCTGACAGATTCAGCTTTTAAAGAGAACACTCATGCAATTCAAAGACAAACTATCAATTCCAAAAGTTATAATTTAGTTATTTAGCTATTATTTCTTGAAAAAAACCCTGTTAGTTATCAATATAGAACTTGCATATGTTTTCCACCTACATGAAAATGAAACTAATAATGTGCTTTGATATTTATTTCTCCCACCCAAAAATCAAGTACCATACAGTCCATCTTAATTATATTAAATTAATGGCAAACTTGTATTACCCCAAAATATTTTAGGTCAATTGTAATTAAATAAACAAAAATGGACATATATGTTTCTGAAATAAAAGCATTTTTGGCATAACTAGATAAAACAGTTACTATACAAACCTGCTGGAGGACTCCCCTTGGTCTTTCCTTCAGGTGTTAGTAAGTGACAGAGAGGGAACAAAGGTCACAGGATTAATTCTTCTTGTCACCATGTCCAGCAGTTAATGACAAACACCAAAAACGACACAGCGGCGCACACACAGACAGAGATTGCAGAGGTCATCAGAGGTCATCATTCATGTGTCGACTTCAGACAGGAAACAAACGTTTTTGGAGGGGAAAGAGAGTGGGCACGCACACACGACACCAGGTCTAAGAGGAACAAAACAAACCACTTGGCTCATTCTAGAAGACAAACCGCATCATGCTGGCATGCAGGCATTGCAGAGTACCCAGGCAGACTAGAATAGCTCTGGCGAGAGAGACAGGAAGCTACAGCTAAGGTGTAGGAACCTGCACATTTCATTTAGGATGTCTGCACTGTGTGTGTGTGTGTGTGTGTGTGTGTGTGTGTGTGTGTGTGTGTGTGTGTGTGTGTGTGAGAGACTGTTTAAAGGGGACATTGTACAAACTCTGTGAGGCTCTATTACAGCCTCTCTTTTTGGGCCAGAAACTTTATTATTAAGTTATTTGGTTGTCTGATTTTGAAGGAGGGGGTGGGGCCAGGCCCAGGTGTGTGACTTTAAGTGTTACGATTACCTCCAATCACTAAATTCCTGAGTATTAAATACAATATATATTCAGGGTTTGCTACATAACAGTTGAATAATTCTGGAACTGAGTGATGGTGTTTTATGGTGTTTATCTGTGTGGCAGTGTGTGTGTGTGTGTGTGTGTGTGTGTGTGCGCTGTATTATGTGTGTTTGTGGATTGAGGATGAGTAGATTTCTCTCACTTGTGTGTGTCCGAACAGCTAAACGTCAAATGTTCAACTCTAATAGGGTACATTTTATCCCTACTGGATGCAAGCCAATTCAATTAATTTGACTTAACTCTGTTAAGAGTTGATTTAATACTTACATTTATATTTATCAATTTAACAATTATAATTTTGCTGTGTACCTATTATCTTGATTCCAAATAACATTGACCATTTTCTGTGTGTGTGTGTTCTGTCTCTCACTCTACTTGGATGCACGTGTGGGTGCGTGTATGTGCGAGTGCATGTGTTTCATGGCTTGCCCAATATTTCCAGGCTCCACAATGAATACCTACCTATACGATTTGCACTGGCATGCTGACATAAGAAACTTTTAACAATGCACAAACATTTTCGTTTTCCAGGCTACTCTGCCTTCGGTGGTCAGCTGACTCATCGATGGGAGCACGTGCTCCTGAAAACGGCACGGAGCAGCTGGCCACATCGCGTTAACAAAAACTAACGGCCACTTGCATGAACGTAAATACACAAACTACGGTGACTATGAGAGTGTGTCGGCATGGCGGATGAGTCAGGAAAGCCACAGGTTTGGACGGAGGCCTGTCTCTGAACCCTGCCCTACCTGTCAAACAACACAGACAGGAGCCTGGACAATATTGTATGGTCTGTTTGATGGCTGTGAACCTTCATTTAAAAAAGGCAAATAAACAAAACAAAACAGAAACAACAACAGAAAAACCCAGAAATAGCTATGTAATGGGAGGGGGAGGGGGAATGAAACAAAGATAGGAAATAAAAAAATTACAAATTGTACTGAGGTGGAGAGATAAACCAACAGAGATATAAATAAACGGAAAGGGGATGTGGATAAGGAGGGGGCTTCAGGAGCACAGACACCAAATACAACACCAGCTGCCATCGTTGTACCTACTTTGTAGGAGTGCAGGTATGCAACGCCTTCAAATGAGGCTTCCAGGTAGCAATGGAAACCGAGTTCTCATCAGCCGCATAACTACGCCAAACACACTACGTGCAGAATACACAAGACAGGGAAGAACGGGAAAAGGAAGAAAAATAAATAAACGAGGAACAAAAAAGAAGAGAAGAGAACAAGGCCAGAAGGAGCAAGGGGGAAATAAGAAACGAAATAACAAAAAAAACAAAAAAAAGCAGATTAGTACAAACCGATACAAGTCACAGCTTCAGCATGGTTTCATAGCACGGATACATGCCTGAGGGGGGCGAGAACACTGTTATAGTACTGCCAGGTGGCGCTCAGGTACGCTCGGCTGCCCTCGGTGGAGTACAAGCGCCACGCGGCCTGGTGCAGGGGGATAGACAGAGAGGGGGCACAGGGGGGAACCAGAACAAGGTGAGGTCACGCCCACAATGCCCCTGGACATCCACTCCACCCTGAGTGACTCCTCTCTTTACCGATTAAACGTGCTCACCTGCAAAACGGGGAGGAGACCAGAGACAGAGAGAGAGGGGACACGGATGCACAGATTGGGGGCGGGGAGGGGGGAGAGGGAGCCCTCTTTTAATCTGCTCTTCAAAGCCCGCAGAAATGACCGCAAATGCAGGTGAAATGGACTGAAGTCGGATGTAGCCTAAAACCGCAATGGCTTCGGTTGGACCGTGAAAGGGAGGGGTTTCCTCGGTTGATTTCTAACTAATGGACAGGGACTGCAATGAGCCTCAGTCAACTCTTCCAATACTCAACGCTAAATATTCGACATTAATTTACAGGAATGGTGTAGTCTTTTACAGTATTTTATCATATGCCATTTAACAGACACTTTTATCCAAAGCGACTTACAGTAGTGAATGCATACATTTTCCAGTATATGTGGTCCCAATGGGAATCAAACCCAAAATCTAAGTGTTTACCATGCTCTACCTACCGAGCCACACAAAACCATATATAAAACACAAGTTAGCAGTTAGCATGCTTCCCTTGGGCAATAGGAAATAGGTCTGGTTTAATAGGAGGAGCAGCTGCTCAGGGATATCAAAAATAAAAATGAGTTCCACGAAAAGTTACTAAAATAATTTCACTGCGTTCCCTTTGGTCGTAATAAAAGATGAATCAATTATCACACGTTTCACACAGTTTTGTGTCACTGTTTCTGCTCCTCCCTCAACAGAAGTTAAATAGGACAAACGCAGAACTGGAAGGCATTAAGTTTAAACCCTGGATTCCAAGCAGTGGCAGCAGGACTTTTTTATCTTTTTGCACACGGACACGGCTCCTTGCACGTCTGCTGTGAGTGGCCGGGGTCTCAGAATCCAAGCTCAGGGGAGGAGCTCTATCTTTACCTGTTCCGGATTGGCCCATGTTAACCCCTCCTCCTACGTGACTCCTCCTCTCTCTCTCTCTCTCTCTCTCTCTCTCGCCATTTGACAAACACGTCTCAGAGAAGGGAAATTCTTTACTGAAGGCTTTACTGATGAATGTCAACTCGATGACCTTGAAAAAGGTCTCGGGATTAATAAAGCAATGTGCCAGGCATTTTAAAGTGCCGACGTGAAGGGGCGGATCCAGGGATAAGAACACACATCCTTAGGCCCAGATTAAATCAAAGCAGATCGGAGTACATCAAAGCCCCATCAAAGTTCTGATCGAAGGGCATGGAGCCTATTAAAACCGGGAGTCGATTGCGCTTTCCCTTTCAGGGATCGATTTATCCAGGGATAGCGTGCGATCGCGCTCCGCTACAGCGGGTCATCAATCTGGGCTTCACGGAGTGCAGTGAGTTCGGGATGGGACGGGAGGGGGGTGGGACAAGTCAACATGGACAGAACACAGGCCGCACGCGGAAAGACACCAAAGACCCGACAATGCAGATTATCCAGCTGGGGAACCTGACAAAACAAAAACTCCACATGAGAACAAACAAGCACAGACGTGAAGAAAAAAATGGTTTAGGTTCATCTGGATGAAGGCACACGAGCTGCAAGGCGCTCAGAATGGAGGCTCTCCCTCCTTTAAGGCTCCTGGCCGAGGCCAGGTGAGACGCATTTACCTGGATCAGGCTGGCGGCCGGGTTTCTCCTCTTCTCAAAGTGCTTCTGTCTGTGCTGCTCCTGGACCTTCAGCGCAAACCCTGATCCCAGAATGCCCTGCACATTACATCGCAGCGCATCACGTTACTCTTTTCTCTTAGCAGACCTCCTTAACTACGGCTTGCACCGTGATATATTACACGCTCTGGGTATTTTTACTGGAAAAGTCCTAGATTAAGTACCCCCACTTATGGTAAAACAGCTGTGCCCCCCCTGAGGGATCTGAACCAGCAACCTCCCGGGTTGCAAGGCAGGTTTTGCTCATTAGTCACAGCCATTACATGCCCAAATCTAACTGGACACACACACACACACACACACACACACATTTCAGTATGCCACCCTATTCCACCATTTCATCCCTGATTCTACAGTATCCAGGTGTCACTGTGGCCTTTCATAAAACGAAGGGGCGCGGGCCTGGACATACACCAATAACGTCCCCAGAAAGGTTCCGAATTAAATGCATATCCGCTTCCAAGGGTCGTATAAAGCTAATGGCAACAATTTCAAGAGAATACAGAGAGCAAAGCTTATGCGGCCATAAATCCTGGAACAGCAAGCTTATCCAGCAGTTTGGGCGTGGAGAGGGGCCTGCATTTCTTAAAATAACATCGGCGGAGTGGAAATGGCAATTATGCCTCCACTGCAAGGACGTCTGGGGTCTGAACACTGCGTTCTGTGACATCTCGAGTTGAGAACCCAGAGAGATGGGGAGAGGCGCACTGGGAGAGGCAGTGAGAGTCACCTCAGTTTCCCCCATATTGTGACTGAGCTGGTGCATCGAGCCCACTCACCATACAGGAGAAACTAAGACAACACAGAAAAATGCTGCGGGACACGTTCTCATGATGCGTGTTAAAAAAGTTGATTTTTGTATTAAATCATAACAACGCTTTTAAAATGCGTCAAATTTAGCAAGGGAAACTTAGCAGTGAAGTACAGTACCAGTCAAAAGTTTGAGTACACCTTCCATCTGGACTACGGCACTCCTTCATTCTTGAGCAAGATAACGACCCGAAACACACCTTGAAGTTGTGCAATAACTATCTGTTGAAGGGGGAACAACTCAAAGGACAACTCAAACTAAGGACCTGGCCTGCCCAGTGTCCAGACCTCAATCCCATAGAAGTTGTATGGGATGAACTGGACAGAACAGTCAAAGCAAAGCAACCCACAAGTGCCTCTGGGAATTGCTGCAGGAGAGCTGGGAAGACATATCGGGTGATTTCCTGCTGAAACTTATTAACCAAATGGCCTGTGTTTGTGAGGTTGTTATCACAGCAAAGGGTGGCTATTTTGAGGAATCCAAGATTCAATTTTCAATGAAATTTTATTGAACATTGCTTTGATGTTCCTTTTGTTTATTGTTACATGTGTTTTTTGTAATTTTCAAGTATTTAAAGAAACTTATATGGTGTAAAACATTGTCAATTATGAGATAAACCTAGTTTCCAAACTTTTGACTGGTACTGTATAATTTCCCACGTCAGCATAAATGTCACCCCTCATCCCATCCCGCAAGTTCACCAGTCCTGCCCCACGGATTTTTAGTCTCAGCATCCACTCACAAGCTTTTTAGTCTCAGCATCCGATCACAAGCTTTTTAGCCTCAGTGTCCAATCACAAGCTTTTTAGCCTCAGTGTCCAATCACAAGCTTTTTAGTCTCAGCGTCCAATCACAGGATTTTTAGTTTCAGCGTCCAATCACACCCTTTTAGTCTCAGCATCCAATCACAAGCTTTTTAGCCTCAGTGTCCAATCACAAGCTTTTAGTCTCAGCGTCCCACCTTATTTTTGGCTTTACTCAGGATAATGCTCTCCTTTTCTGTGAACTGTGTCCCTTTGAAAGACAGGGGCCTGGATCCAATTGACATTTGTCCTTAACTTTGGCTCTTGTCTTCACAAATTCAGTGTGGTGAGTTCAGTGATCACCAAAAATCTACTTGCCAAAGAGTTACACTCGCATTCATTGGTAAGTCAAGGTAAAGACAAAAGTGAATTGAATCCAGGCCAGGGTCACACTGACCCGATGAGTGTCTGTGGCCTTGTGGGTGGTCGCGGCCGTTCGGCGGACACAGGGCACTCACCGCTGGCAGGGCGAAGAAGGAGATGCCCAGCAGGGCAAACCCAGCCGAGAGCAGGCGGCCCGTCCAGGTCTGAGGCGTCTTGTCCCCATATCCAATCGTAGTGAGGGTGATCTGGGCATGGGGAGGAAGAGGAGAGAGGCCAAGTTTTCGGATGAAACGGGCCCCAGTACCTGACCACGTGACCCACTGCTACCCCACAGGTACCAAAAAGCTCAACTTGGGGTTTTAGAGTTACAAACAAATTATGTTAGATTAACCCTTATGCCACTGAATCACTATGGTCATTAAAGATCCCATGGCACTTATCGCAAAAGTAGGTAAGTTTCCTGGTGGCCTGACCAAAATTATTTTCCAGATCATACAATAACAAAAATGTATGTATGTATGCATGTATGATGAATGAAATGAAACAGAGAAAATGCCACACACATTTTGGAAAGTATTAGGTTAAAAGGTGGCTGCTACACTGTATTAACTGCACCCCAGTTATCCCAAATAGACCCTCCTATTTCTATCCGTGGTTCGGAGATCATTTCCCTGGCAAGAGGTAGGTTCTGAAGGATAATCAAAGCCAAGTGCATTATTGCTCACACCACGCAGATCTCTTTGGCCCCTCAACACAACTTAAAAGTGGGCTCAGCCCAATTAAAACTCTATAAATAGCTGTAACAAAATATTGCCTTGCTACAGCAGTATAACTGTGCGATCATTAGTTTTATACTCTTTGGTTCAGACAGAAAAAGAGCACAGGCGTGAAAAAAAACCGAACAAGCACAGGGCTCTCTCTATCCTCCCCTAGCTAATAAACGACACGATTGCCTTATTCCAGGCTGGAGACGCTTAAACAAAGTCAATTTTACAACCCCAATCCGTCACATTAAAGCGATGAGGCCGCCTTTAATGCCGTTTCCCCCACAGGTGCTTTGGGGGCGGTTTCAATCCATTTCGTAAAGGACTGCGTTTCTCTGCTTCTCCAGTGGCCCTGCTGTTCTGATCCTGCAGGGTCGGCAAGAGAGACCGGCTATGACCAGGTCCAGTCAGCTCACAGGTGGCCTTTGTGACTCACGCCTGAGTGCCAGTTTCAGATGGATTGACCGGGGCACTGCCACAAACTGACCTTTAACGGTTTCCACTTAGATACCTAATGACTCGGCCTCGGCTGGTGGGAACAGGAAATTACCACTATTGATTTATTCATTTTGCTCTGTGGGCCTCCACAACTGATCGTGGATTTTCTTTCTCCCCCCCCACCTAAACTCCAAGGTACGTTGTCTCTGGAATTTATTCCCACTCTGGTATTTACCCGTTTAGCCCGACGATGCATGAAGAAAATAACTCAGTCTTCTGCCATTTTTCGTCATTCCGATTACAGCGTCGGATGGAGGCCTCTGTCTTAACGATGATAAAGAGATTTTCATTCACCTCCATGCCAGAGGAGAGATATATTCCGTCTGACAGTACCCCCGGGGACGAAAGGACAAAAGGACTGAACATCAAGCGCTGATAGTCATTTTAACATTTTGCGAACAATCAGCCTTTTTTGTATTTACTTTAAATGAATCAATCACATGAGTGAAACTAATCTAGCCCATCGGACATTTGCTAAAGAGATGAGCATGGATTTTGCACTGAGCTTCTGTTAGCAGGGAAGCATAACGCCGGTAGGTGTCCAGCATGGGCTAGAGTGGACATGATGTGAACTGTTTATCTGAAGCGTTATGCATGTTGGCCAGAGAGATACTACTTCCTAATCCATTCCAGAAGCATTGCAAAACCCGGTGTATAAAAGTGAGTAGTTGTCAAATGCTAATTCATGAAAATATTAATTATTTGTATAGTTTATCAGTACCAGAGTCATGGTTAATCGTATTACATGCCTGCAAATTTACATATGGAGGCATATGTGTTGAGGCCAGCCTCGGGGAAATCTATCAGTTCACATACCCTAATACATACCCTTATATACCTTGACACAACCTTGAAAAGGAGTGGCAGCTGGCTGCATACCTTTGGCGAACATGTGTGCTGGGGTGCTAAAATCATGTGATAGGCCTACAAAATATGACTGGGCACTCTGTTCCAGATAAGGAAACAAGTAAAAATAGCGGATAAAAAGTTGTTAGATAATGCACAAAAAAACCAATTAAATCGATACTGAATATAGAAAGTAAAAGTACAAAATGTTTTTTTAAGGTATCTTAAGGTATTTTAAGGTCAATCTTGTCACATCATTCCCACATACACTTTGGCTATAGTGTGTGACAGGTAGGCAATGTTAAACCAAGCCAAGGGGGGTTTTGTTAACAAGCAGTTTGTACCACTCAATCATTTCAGGACAGGTAGCATGAAAGAGAAACCTAACAGACTGGAAAAGACACACAGGATGCAGGAGAGAGGGAGACTAGCAGGGACAGACCCAGAGAGAGATGGAGACCAAGAGAGCCAGAGCAAAAAGAGAGAGAGAGAGAGAGAGATATGAGGAGAAAGAATGAAAGAGAGGTTGAGGGAGAACGGGAGAAAAACTGTGAGTGAGAGAGAGAAACTCAGAGGGACAGGGAATCAGAGAGGCTGGGACTGAGAGAGAGAGAGAGAGACAGGGAGAGAGAGAGAATCCTTTAAACCTTTTGATAAGTGTTGTAGGATAATAGTGATGCTTGAATTGCAGTGGATTGCTTTGTTTTTGTTTCCCAGAAGGCTGAAATGAGCTTTGCGTGCAGCTCCACACGTGATGCATGGAAAAATGTTATCATCTCTGTCCACATTTTTGGCAACATAAAAATACATTTAAAAAAAACAAAAAACACACACACACCCTTATATCGCTCTGCATTGGCCAGGCCCTCGCGTTACACCGGGAGAGGTGAATTGTGGGTGGAAACTCACCGTCCCCCACCACAGGGCATCAGCGTACGTGGCGAACTGCTGGTTGAACTCTTTCTCCACAAGGTAGACCAGAAAAGAGGAGAAGATGAGGACCAGGAATCCGATGTACCAGGCGGTGACCAGCTCCTGCGCTCACAGCAAGGGCATGGAATTACTGTCACGACAGATGCAATTACGCCGATCATAACAACAATGATCCTGGACGGGAGCACCAAAACAAACGGGGCAGGGAGGGAGAAACAGGTCACGAGAGGGGAGGGAGACATCCAAAAACAGAATTTATGAAGTGCACAGCGCAGCGCCCATTATGCGGCCCATAATGATATAATCTTGAGCTGCGTCCCACATTGTGTCCACTAATGGCGGCTAATTCAGCCGAGAGGAAGCCGGCGGTTTGGCGCGCGTCGACAAGCGCTCTTTCGTGGTGACTCCGGCTGGCCCTGACGCTGTTGGCGGCACACCCGTGGCTCCCCGGGCCTCCGGAGGAGTCACGGCCAGGTCAGCGGTGGGGCGTGGTGCTCCCGGGCCCTAAATCTGTGCGTCGCGGTCACTGGCCCCACTCCGCCCCACCCCAGCCCTCCTCCCCACATACAGGTGCCTCTGGGCACGGCCCGCAGACCAACAATCCGAAAACAGATGAGGATTCACAATGTGCTTCCCCTGGCCCCCAAAACAGATGAGGATTCACAATGTGCTTCCCCTGGCCCCCAAAACAGATGAGGATTCACAATGTGCTTCCCCTGGCCCCCAAAACAGATGAGGATTCACAATGTGCTTCCCCTGGCCCCCAAAACAGATGAGGATTCACAATGTGTTTCCCCTGGCCCCCAGGCCCTAATCCCACAGAATAAAAAGGAAGATTAGTGTACGGCAGGGGAGCGCAGTCGTTGCGCCGGTCCGCCAGAACGCACCTGACTGAGAAAAGCCAGACAGGTCTCCAGCCTTCAAGGTACCACATAGACCTACCAGGCTTAAGTACTACAGCTCAACATGGCTTTAGGGGGGGGAGCAACAAAGGACACTCAATCCCCAAACTCAGCTCTCTGGTCGTAACAATGAGGCCTAACTGGGATTACTGCTACAAGCGGGATAAGGAACAACAGACACAACCTGCCGCCTGACAAAACCGTCAGGTTAATCTGTTACCGGCAAAAGTTACAACCTGCTAAATGCTTTGCTTAAAATCTGAGGGCGAAAAAGTACAACACTGCATCTGTGTATAATCCAGGTTCTACTGCACCTTGCTGTGAGCGTAGACCACAGACCCCAGCAGCTTCCAGGTTCCGCCACGCCGGTCCATGCGCACCATGCGCAGAATCTGCAGGAAGCGCAGGCTGCGCAGGGCGGATGTGGCGAAGATGTTGCCCTGGCTGCCCGCCGACACCACGGCAACTGAGGCGATGAGCACGATGATATCTGCAGAAGATGTGGGTGAGGTTAGGATGGAGAGGGGGGTGGGACCAGGGTGGAGAGGGGGTGGGGTCAGGGTGGAGAGGGGTGTGGGGTCAGGGTGGAGAGGGGGTGGGGTCAGGGTGGAGAGGGGGTGGAGTCAGTGTGGAGAGGGAGGAAGAGCCGGGGTAGAGAGGGGTGGTCAGACCATGTGGAGGACAGAGGGCAGTATGTTCCATTTAAACCAGAGATGACCACCTGTGTCACCAGTGCATTTTAATTTCTGGAGCAGATGACCACATGGTGCAGGGTGTGTATTAAAGATCTGATCAAATCAGATAAAATACCTTTTTTGTGCTCGCATACTCTGCCAATCATTTCTGCAAGGGCTCTACCTCAGTGATGAACCACGCCTGTCTAAATGTTTAATTACCCCACCAACCCAAATTCTAAAACTCACCACAGACATCTCTATCTGCCATATGAATAGTACAAAAGAAAGACCAGAGTGATTACCTTCATTAACACCCATGCAAAATGCCTTTAGTTTTTCAGCAAGGCGTTTTCTTTGAATCGCCATGGGGTACCAAATACCGCCCCTAAGCCTGAGCAGCTGGAGGCATGGAAGTGAGCGCTGTCCCACAAGGTTTTGCGACACACCTCTGAGCTCATGCTCTGAGCTCATGCTCCAGGCACCAGCGTGGAGGGACACTAACGCTACCGCACAATGGCTTTACGCCGAACACATCCATCTATCCCACCACTCGGAAGGCCACTCCTTTGAGAGTCAACATTCTCCTCTGTCTGACGTTCACTCGATCTTCCTTTCCTGCTCTTACCACAGGCGCAAGTGGAAAAAATGCCATGACATTCAACTGGTGGAGAAATTCTGCGAGCGCGTAGGCTTGTTGGATGGAAACCGAAGCCCATAATCGAGGCTTCAAACTGTTTCTTTGAGACGGGGCAAGAATGCTTCTCTAGTGTGATGGAGAAATAATTGGATACTGATTTCAAATGGGTCTCTCCCTGCTTCCAGAGGGCTATCGAGGCAGAGGGGTCCAGGGAAAGTTCACATGGACCCAGTTCCACTGAGAAAAGAATATTGAATCCTCAAAAACTACAAACAGCATAAAGGATCTTTGTTATTCCCACATCGGAATAACATTGTGTTTTAAACCGTGCTGATCAAATTTCTCTTCTCTTGTTGTTGCACGGTGTGAAGCTATAACCTTGTACCTTTATTTTCTTTGGGGTGAAATACACGCTGTTCTTTCGTTCCTCTGCATTGTTATTTCATTTGGTGCGAGAACAATGTCCTGCTCTATTCTACCTCCACAGGGTTCTACAGCCAACGGTGCAATGGTGAACAAAAGGTTCAGAAAACACTGACTTATGAACCCAAAGCACACCGAGCCACAGCTGACAGCAGCCATCCACAAACTACACCTCTGCCAAACAGAGCTGGGAGAGCGTGTGGATATCATCTCTGCTTTACGGAAAGCAGAGATGATATGGAGCAGGAATCAGTTTGAGTTCTGAGCAGGCATGTGAAAAGAGAGATCTGCTACCTGTCATTCTCCAATATCTCACACGTGCGTCTCCTGCTACGCATCATACACACTCTCATCTCTGACATTGAGTGATGCAGCACACAGAGAAATGAACGTGTAAAAGAATGGCTGCGTATATCACCACACTGGTAAAAAAGAAAAGGTGGACTATAGATGTAATGGCTGATATGAGCAGTATGGCCAGGAGAGAAGTTTGCGTGTAGTCGGTGGTTCCATTTTATTATTTATTTAACATTTTATTATCAGGGAAATGTGATCATTTGTACTTACTTGTATTTAGACAAATTGGATTCATAAATCACTTGAGTGGTCACTTTTTTGGGAGTGCCTTTTAAAAGCATAGCCTTTGCCCACGATCACGTCCGGGAGGCCGCGCTGGTGTAAAGTAGACAACAGCTCATCTGTCTCGTCAGTTAAAACCTGCAGTTTGTGGATTTTACGATTCTATTTTTCGATTAGAGGCCATGTATCACAGTAACAGTGTGAAAGAGACAGTAAAGTAGATATCAAACCAACTGTGTGAGAGTGAGACAGTATCACACTAACAGTGTGTGAGAGAGTGACAGTAAAGTAGATATCAAACCAACTGTGTGAGAGTGAGACAGTATCACACTAACAGTGTGTGAGAGAGTGACAGTAAAGTAGATATCAAACCAACTGTGTGAGAGTGAGACAGTATCACACTAACAGTGTGTGAGAGAGTGACAGTAAAGTAGATATCAAACCAATTGTGTAAGAGTGAGACAGTATCACAGTAACATTGTGTGAGAGAGTGACAGTAAAGTAGATATCAAACCAATTGTGTAAGAGTGAGACAGTATCACAGTAACATTGTGTGAGAGAGTGACAGTAAAGTAGATATCAAGAGTGAGACAGTATTACATTGACATTGTGAGGTAACAGATATCAAACCAACGTAAGAGTGAGACAGTATTACACTGACATTGTGTGAGAGTAAAACACTAATATTGTGATGTAACAGTCCATATTTGACCATGTGACAGTGTTACACTAACAGTGTTGTACGTGCTGGTACTGTATTGGACATGTCAGTCTAAGTGGTACTGTGTTGAGGTACTATGTTGAGCATGTCAGTGTAAGAGGTACTGTGTTGAGCATGTCAGTGTAAGAGGTACTGTGTTGAGCATGTCAGTGTAAGAGGTACTGTGTTGAGCATGTCAGTGTAAGAGGTACTGTGTTGAGGTACTGTGTTGGACATGTCAGACTGTTCCCAGGTCAGTTTTTCCCTCTCTCTCTCCATCTGTCGACATAGAAGGGGACAGATGTTCATCTTGGCGGGGTGACATCCCTCAGGATGAAATCGGCAAGTAAATTTGTACAATGTTTGCCGCTGTGGTTTGCTACCACTCGTTTACTTGGCTCTCCGTAGCCAAAGCGATGCAGCCATAGGTTTCCTTTCTCTTCCTATAAATCATCCTCCGCAGCCTGGCCTCGTCCACACGCTCTCCCAGCTCTGTAAACACAGCGTCGGCGTCCAACTATTCCCACGACCGCACAAACCAAACCTCACATTTGACAACGTGGAAAAAAACAATCATGCACTTAGGCATGCCGACGGACCCGCTGCTGCTGTTTGAAAGAAACAGCACCAAGAAATCTGGCAGGCGAGCTTTTGCCCTCAGTGTTATTATTTATTTTGTGGAAAAGAATAGCGGAACAGAAACGAATAACCGCGTCGAGGGCGAGGTCTGGGATCACACCAGGAAACGTCTCTCTGTCGGGGCGGCCAGGGGGACACGCCCGTCGCATGACTACTGCCAATCTCACAGGATGGGGCCCATCGCACGCCTGAGGCCCCTGAGAGAAGCAGCGAGATGGGGGGGACAGACTGCTTCAATCTTAAATCTCCCTTTTAGTGAGCTTATGTAATGGTCACTTTTCAGCATCAGATTTTTAGTGCATGTTCCCCCTTCTGTGCAGGTATGTACATACAGTTTTTCCTGAGGCGGATCTGCATGTCTGCCGGCATGCCAAACTGCCATACATGGACCGCCATTTTAGCTTCTGCATGTTTGCCAGTCACTTTTCACTCATTTGTACAGGTAACAGAAGTGGGTTCAGTTTTGAGTACCCATATAAACTAGGCAGAATGGTGCGGGGGAACCTTAACACGCGATAAAAGTTGACCTCCACAGTGCAATCGAACCTGAAGATAATTCTGCGATGGCTGAAATCAAATAAAGTGAAACTCCATGCACAGCTACAGTCCACTATGTGTTGAGGCTCTTCCACAGCCTGTAGACTGGGACCACAGTAAGGATATTCATTCATTGTGGAAGAGGTTAACTCAGTTTAGTTAAGGTAGTGTGAGGACCGAGGGCTGAAGGGTATTCAGGTACTGGATGTGCTCCTAATGGCCTTTAAATGACTCTAAACAAATCTCCTGCTCGACGACTGAAATGAACCCATTCCTATCCTTTCATTTATGATACATCGTCAGCCACAAACCCTGACGGATCACCGTCTGCAACTGCGGGAGGTCATGGTCTACTGCGTTTCAGCACGTCCACACTTTCCATTGCCGATCAATGCAAAATCACCAACTCATTTTTGACTCGCAAAGGTAACTTTAGGGTCAATTAACTCCTAAATCTATATCTGACCCATCTGCATCATAATGTACTGGTGGCAAGCTTCATCACATCATACTACAGAACAGCTTATTTTTACTTCCATTTCACATTATTATATATTAGACTTTTTTACTTGCGGTTCTGTTAGTTTATTATCTTTTTTTTTGCTCTAGACTGTCTTATTTTTGCTTGCCGTTATTTTATTTGGGAAGTGCTTTGAGCACCACCAGTAAGAAAAGTGCTCTATAAATAAAGCTTACTGTTAATATTTTGTATTATGTCTATTCATCACCATCAGAGAGCCGTGGCAGTGCGCTGACAGCACTCTGTAAGCGCCGCAGCTGTGAGGATCAAACCGACAGGGCCTATCCCACCCCAGAAGCAGAGCGCCCTTCACTTTAACGACACCCACGTGCTGCTGCTCAGAGTGAAAAGTGCCATCACATCTGAGGAGAGGGAAAACAAGCGAACGAGTGCTGGGGATTACACTCAAGTGTCCACACATTGCCGAAACCCCCCTCCACCCCGAACCCCCACGCGTGACTGCTCAACAACTCCTGATTTCAGTAAGCATAATCACTGTTTACCCTCCGTCGCTGAATTGTTAGTTATGAAAAACATCCTTGCGCTGTCTGTACTTGGAACTCTGGTTCAGACTAGGCTGGAGGTTGTTATGCAACTGGTCCCGTAACACACGGGGGGCGATTGGAAAAACTGAGTGGTGCTTTAGGTTGCTATAGCATCGAGTAAGCAGCTTTAGGGTGTTGGGATTATGAGGCGGTCTATAAATAAACCGTACGGACGGCACAAAGGACGCAAAGTTACAATTGACCTTCAAAAGTGTGTGAACAAAAAAACTGGCAAGAGCAAGGACTTGACTTGTCCTGATTTAGTGGGCTAATCTGTGTGCGTGTGCGTGGCGTGTGTGCCTGCATGCGTGCGTATGTGTAAAACCATATTTCAGCACATAACAGGTTAATCTGATAATATGATTGTAATATCACCTTGCTGTGGCCTATTTTTCTCAGCCTTAGCGGAGGCCGCAGAGGTGAGATGACATAACTGAAGCCTGACCGCTGGAGCATGGCTCCCGAGTGCTTTTCGTCAAAACCGTCACAGAACGGACAACCACAATTATTTGAATAATGGACAGTTTTCCAGTCATCAAAGAGATTAAAATCTGCTTTATGGTTGATTAAAAGGCTGGTCTAAAATACAGACATTGAGACTCTTCCAGTTAGATTCTAAAAGAAGATTTCTTTATAATTCAAAAGATAAGGAGTAATCTTACAAACAGTGCAATGTAAAAACAGCACAAAGACCCTGAAGGGATGTGTTTGGAGCACAGTAGGAGTAGCTTAAAATGAACAAAGTTGCACAGTGTTATTGGACTGAGATGTCTGGCCTGCAAGACTGCAAACATTGTTAACTGTGCCCTCATTACTGCGATACAAACTGTGAACCCTCACAAAGGTAGCTTCAACTCAGAGGATAACAATTGCAATGATTACTGGGGGATTACTGCTGGTGCATAATAACTGCAGTGTTTCCTGGTATTCCTGGTAAGAGACAAAACATTGCAACTCAATCAAGCTTTTGTGCAATTTCTGCACGGTTGAAATTCCTCACTTGGATTTAGCTGCACCCGTAACCTGAGGTCAGAACCAACCGGCGCCTCACTGCAGCATCGAGCCCGTTCAACTTACCTAGGCTCGTCATTTACCTACAGAATAGAGTATCCAGCACTGCGTCAAGTGTGGACTTCAACACCCCGAGGGTCTCTGCCTCAACTACATAACCCGGCGTGCTGGCATTGACAACTTGCACCTGTCCTCCTCACCTATGATGCAGAAGGGCTTCCTGGCAAATCGCAGCCTGCCCTGCCATCCCCTGTAACGGCAGCAGCAGCCTGAAGACCAGATGCGAACGATGTACTCCAGGCCAAACACCACGATCATCACAAACTCCTGCAGGAAACAGGAAGAGGAGAGAACACATGAAACTGGAAGCAGATATTTCAATGACACAACACAACACAGATACTATTTTAGCATTTAGCTTCTTTGTTTTTTAAAGTAACAGTTCTATGGCCGTTTATAGAAGTATATAGCCTAACTCATATTCATTATTAAACATTGGCACTGGGGAACAAAATTTGGTTTACATTGGTAAAAATGTAAGTTCATACACCTTTTTAAAAGAAATATGTGTGGAAATACAGTATATTATATATACAGGTGACTGACAAAATAACACTTAAGTAAATGAAGGGTTCTGGCATCTCTGTTACGATGTGAGTTGCATTTTCCTGGCCTGGTTTTGGTCCACTCAACCCATTCTAGGGCAAGACAAACACCAATAAATACAAAGCCATTCTGTGTGATCACCCTCATCCTATGGTGAAGCATTTCTATCTTGATGGGTATCTCTTCCAAGATGACAATGCCCCCATCCACAGGGCAAGAGTGGTCATTGAATGGTTTGAGGAGTATGAAAACAGTGTAAACAGTATGCCATGGCTGTCACCAGATCTCAAACCCAGTTGAACACTTATGGGAGATACTGGAGCGGCGCCTGAGACAGCGTTTTGCACCACCATCAACAAAACACCAAATAATGGAATTTCTTATGGAAGAATGGTGTTGCATCCCCCCAATAGAGTTCCAGACACTTGAATAATCTATGCCAGGGTGCACTGAAGCTGTTTTGCTGGCTCGTGATGGCCCAACACCCTCTTCCTTTATTTTGGGAGTTACCTGTATATACTGTATATTTATGTGCACCAGTGTTTTTGGGAATAACATCAATCACTTTGTCAATGCAAAAGAGCTCATGAATCCTTCCCTCTCCCTACTCCATTTGAATTCTGTTCCGGATTGCTGATAGCCCATCACTAGCTAACTTGGATTACACTGAGGAATTTATTTGATGTGCTTGGTGCATTCCATTTATTCTTAATATCTCCTGAAACAGGAACATAAATGCAATACATCTGTGGTAGCAGATATCTGACAGAGATCTTCTGTTCAACTCCTACGGATGATTAGCTGTGTATGGTGATAAGCCACATATTAATTATTATTCATAGATTGGTCATAAAATATTAGTTGCAGTTTGTTGATAGGATTCAGAGGAATCCTTTTTTGCAACCAATTCTGTAAGTCATTCATATTTAAATGACCTGACAAGAACAATCAGTCCAGACCATGAAGCTCAATGTGGCAACACATCAAATTACACGTAATTGTAGTGCACACATGCACGCACACACCCACACACGTATGATCATGTGTCTGCCAACACAATCATGCAGCCAGCCATTAAAGACCTCAGAACATAACATTTATCACATAAAACAAAGCACAGAGCAGTAATTAGCAAAATTATTCATGAAGCCAGCTTGGGTGATCCATTTTAGGGAGTTCTTTAAACTCTTTATGCTTTGAGAACGTAAATTTACAGCAAAAACAAGATGATTTAAACACTCTCTAAAGATAGTAAACTAAATCTTCCTCTGTTGTTTCTTGTTGGGGTGGAGTCTTGCTGATGTAACCTGAATTACTGCAATATAGCCGTTGGCGTGTTTCTCCCATTCCTGCTGTGTACCTGACCTAGCACCTGACACGCACACAGTGTCCCATCCCTCTTTCAGGGTGAGAGTATTGCTGAGAAAAATGCTGAGAGCCTCTACCCCTCTACCCACCCCTCTCTGAATGTTAAAGTACAAAAAAAAAAACTGCAACAAAACAGCTGCACAATGAAACATATCAAATCACGCAAAGGCGTTGAGGTGAGGGCCTGGGGCAGAGGGATAGCTGCTCGCTATTGCTCTGAACAGAAATAAGATGAAAAAAACCAGAAGGTACAGTCAAGTGGAAAACGACAATCAACTACGTGCCGCTCGCTAAAGCCGTCCATGCCTGCGTTATCGCTGTTTTGAACACACACATTTTGACACATGAAAACCAGCCATTAACGCCTGCGTGTATTTTTCAGAGCCGCCAATCCTCCGCCCCTCAATTGTGGCAAACAGCAGGGAGGTAATTACACAACCTCGTTAACATAATTAACAGGGACTTTATTAATCACTGCCACGCAAAAGGGCCTCAAGTCTCAGGTCCCGGGCGATCGGCCCCAGGTGAATTCACGATGGCTCACAGCACCATGAGAAAACCCCCATAGCTTTGGGTGGCAACAGAATAAACTGACCATTTTATTTTGCACAGGGGAGGAAAAGACAGACAATGAATATTTTTTGAGTCTAAGGAACCCGTTTGTGAGCGCGAACCATTCCTACTTCTCTATAGCAGATTATATTTGGTTTTACGCAGCTGAAGGAGCCTGTGAAAACATTGACTGGCTGAGCAAGGGTAAAGACATCTTTATAAATGTCTTATGGCAATAGAAGAAATACATATCCTCAAGTCCTACAGACTACGCATCCATTGTCGGGTGCCGCACAAACTCACTCAATCTGCCAGCTCTGGTCTCAGATTCCAGAGCTGGCAGGATTCTTTGGAGAATCAAGAATCAAGGCTCAATTCAACCTAACCACTAAGTGCCTGTAGGGTTTGGTTTTTTGCCATTGAAATGGCAGTACATTTGCATTGTCTGTGCACATTGCTTTGTCCTTCACAATAATTAACACATTTAAGAATGTGTTAGATTTGGTTTGAGGAAATTAGCATGGAAATAAAAAAATGGAATTAAAAGTAACACTGGCTTAATAAATGGATTACTAAAAGTTAAGCTTGTATTTCAGTGTTTCATGAATACCTCACATGTGCTTTCCTCATTTATTCAGGACTGACTATGTGCTGTTGGGAAACCTGCCACAGAAAGCATTAAATGGCATTTCAACAAAACAAGGAAATCAATATAGCTATGGTCAAATATCAAGGGTTTATGGAGTCAAGCTTTTAAATATACTTTGTGGACATGATACTGTCAATGAATCAGAGGCAGGTGTAACGAATGGGGGGCACTGGGGAAATATTCAAAACTGTCATATCTCATCTCATCTCATCTCATCTTCAGCCGCTTATTCCTAGTTAGGGTCGCTGGAGCCTATCCCAGCATGCATTGGGGCGAGAGGCAGGAATACACCCTGGACAGGTCGCCAATCCATCGCAGGGCACTACATACACCATTCACTCACACACTCATACCTACGGGCAATTTAGACTCTCCAATTAGCCTAACGTGCATGTCTTTGGACTGTGGGAAGAAACCGGAGTACCGGAAGAAACCCACGCGGACACGGGGAGAACATGCAAACTCCACACAGAAAGGCCCCCGGCCTGGATTCGAACCCGAGACCTTCTTGCTGTGAGGTGACAGTGCTATCCACTGCACCACCGTGCCGCCACTGTCATATCTGTCCCCACAAATAATTTGTAGATAATATCTATAAATACATTTTAGATTATAAAACATTCCCTTTCATTATGCCACCCCCCCAATATTTTATATGTGGTTACACCCTTGCAATGAATACCATAAAGTAATGATAATTCAGTATTTCTAGTGGCTACACAATGTACAATAATAGCAATAACAACAAGAGGCTGCCAGAAACAAAATCCTTTTTTAGTAGGACTGACTGTCTGATGACAGTAAAGTGACATTCCTATGAATTTAAATGTCATTGCTTGTTTTTTTCGGTTATATTTTTGATTCACTGACAAATGAAAGATCTCTTTTACCTCCGACTTTGTTAATTCTTTTGATATGATGCAACCCTTGCATCATAGGTAACACAAAGGCCCGAAATGTAATTTATGTGTTACACACAAAACGGGCTGTAACGTGCTTCTGAATTGGGTTTACGATTGTAGGCTACCTCATGAGTGTGGTGAGCGTTCTTGTGCAAAATGGCTGACGTACTTCATCCAGGTGGGTGCTACACATTGATGGAGGCTGAGGCGAGCCTCCCTTTAGCATTGTTTTACTTCATTTCATTTATTTCACAGAGACCATGAAGGAGGTGAAACTGGAACGCACTAAAAACGTAGAGACACATTTCCATCGATGACAGAGTAAAACAATATCCTACTAGTATATTCCACACGGCATATGTTAAATTGATTTGGCATATTTTAGACCACACTACAAATATTACAATAGACCAATAGATTACAATGCCCCCCCCCCCTTCAATGCGATGTCCTACGCATCCAAAGAGTTGTTAGTGAATTTGCTGACTACAGAAACAGCGAATCCACCAACGGAAAGCTTCATATCCAAAACAATGGAAGTCTATGTACCCGCAAGTAGCTTGAAAATGCATGCCAAAATTACCTCATTGTAACTTCAAAACAAGACCCTCACCCATATTATTAATTTGGTTATTAAGTTGAACATGTATTATAATATTGTATGATACTTTAATAGTAGCATAGAAAGGTATGTTGGTATTTGACTGTTTTACTTAACAATTTAGGTCACGCTATTACAACTCTATTCTTGTGAACTTTTTGAAACTTACAAATTAACCACATGAATAATTTAAAAAAATAAACACGGCTGAGCGACTTAGTTATAAATTACCGGGAGGTCATTTTGGCATGCAATTTCGAGCATGCTATTTAAGGGTACGTAAACTCCTATTGTTTTAGTAGCCTACGTCAATGCTAACAAGCTATCCGTTGGCGAATTCACCATTAACCTATTACATTGTTTCGAACGTAAAGAAAATGATACTTGCATCAAATTTGGCTGAACTGTGGCTTTGAATAAAGACACAAAAACACGGAAAACTAAAGTTTGAGACAGATTGCGCCAGGGGTAAACAGCTGTGAAAAAAATACGCCTGATTAAGTGGTAATTCAATGATTAACTGAGAAGATTGTCACAATTCATTGAGTTATTGTTTGACACGTATATTGAAGTAGAGGCTGCATCGGTGGCGGAGGACTGAAATACATGCGAAATAACAGCCCGAGATTTTCTCTGGGCCCTGGTCACGCGTTATGCAGCCGAAAAGAGGTTTGATGGACGTTCCGAACAAACGACCCGCTGTGTTTGCCCTCCAGGCCCAGCTGCCCCGCAGTATTCGGGGGCCTCGGTGAAAGAGGGGGTTCCCATGAAATGGTGCAGTGGTGTTTGTTTTTGGTGCAGTGTATCTGATCCTCTTGCCCCTGCAGGAAGTCTGGTTTTCCAGCAGTGTGGGTGATGACAGACACCGCTGTGGTATGCCATTCAGAGGAGTGGACAAGGAGAGGTGGGTCCCTCTGTCTCAGCTCTCAGATATACGGCTCTACTGTAACAATGGGCCCACAGACCACATACCGACCACAGGATCTAGGAAAAGCAGAAATCTCATCAGAAAACTCACTGTGAGACTGATTCGTGCTGTTCGTGGGGAGAAATCTTCCAGATCCTTTCAGGGTGTGACAGAGGAGCCTCAAATGTGTGTCCTCTAAGACTGGCTATGCTATGGCCATCGGCTTTTTGAAAGGAATATGGAATTAAAGCTGAAATTACTTATGTATGTACTTGTGGTTTCAATAGCAAGCCTTTCTACTGCTGACTTGCATACACATACAACTGTGAAGTCAGTTCAAAGATTTATCCACTTTGATTATGGATTGTAATTATATAATATATAATATACGGATGTAATAAGGCTCATCAGAGGAAAAGGAACACAAAGCTCCTAACTAATGCCGTGTGTAGGCCTGCGGTGGTTTGGAGATGTCCAAAAGTGGTGTCTGTACTGTACTGAAACCCTCACTGATTCAGAAGATCAAAGGTGAGAAGCTAGCTTTGATGACAGCATTGCCAGGCAGAGACAGTTCTGAGCAGACTTGCGGACAGGTGCGTGGACAGAATTATGAACAGGCATGTTTCCAGACAGCTGTGCTGGGGGTAGGGGCATGTGTTGGCATTCATTTTTTTATATGGCTGCATTTCCAAAGCAGTACGAAATGAGTAATTAGAACTATTGTCTGTAAAAAAAAAACTATATAACAAATATTGTGTAGTTCTAACTTCTAGCATGCCCACTGTATCCAGTTAAAAACTAGATCAGCCTCCAAATACTTCTTGGGCAGCAACTAGATGAAATAGTTGCCAATCAACCACAAGGCTGGCAGTGCGATATCCGGCTTATGGTGTGTCATTGGTCTGTCTACCTCCTACCTCACGTTCCCAAGTGTCAATACAACCTTATGGAGCATAGAAACGGTGAGGAATAGCGTTCTGCGTGGGGTCTCACCAGGATGAGCAGGCAGTGGGACGAGATCTCCTGATGGGCGGGGATGGTGGAGAAGACGGACAGAACCAGGCAGCCAAACACCAGGATGAACCTGCAAGACAAAAAAACACATCCCCTGAGCACAGACTCAAAAGAGCACAGACACATCCACTCCTATTCACATATTTTTACCATTGGGATTTTTTAAAATGAAAGAAATTCACCATATAAGAGGCAAGTTCAGTTACCTTAAAAAAACAATTGGAAAAACATTAGTGAAGAAGTAAGAGTATGCTGAATATTTAACTAGTTTGTTCATCAACCTTTATTACTATCATTTTGTGCAAGAGACAAAAAATCCAACCGCAAACATTAAAATCTTAGCAGCATATTACCCGACTTCCCATGGCATTTCTTTATATAATCCACAATCTTTAAAGGTAAATGTAATAAACTTGTGCCAGTTCCAAAGTCTTGGTATTGAAATACCAAGGTCAAACATGACATAGTTCGCTGTATTACTGGGGATTTTTATCTTGGACAAACAATCATAACTCTACTTTTAATTTTACCACAAGTACAGTTCAAATAAATCACAAAATTCATTGACGCTAATTAAAAATAACAGTATGCAGTATGTTTCAGTGAATTACTACCATCACTTCAGTCCTAGAGTGAGTCACAGAACAGCTTTTCTTTACGCCGATATCTAGATTGATAGAACATGGAATTAGGCCAACCTGGCAATTAATTAATCAATGAATTTAGTCGGCACCCTTAGAAGACATAGAACAATGGAGCCACAGATTATTACAGCCATTTCCACAATGAATGAGATACATCCGGTCACGGTCGGCGCTGGCACGGTCGAGATTTGATCCAGGGTGCAGGATTTTCCAACGTACAGCCAGGTATGCCATGCAGGCAGGGCCATCTCAAGGGGTGGGTGGGGCCCGGGGTGAGTCAACTTACTCCCTAAGGGGTGGGTGGGGCCTAGTGATTACATCATAGACTTAGCAACTGCTTAGCAATCACTGTTTATAATAGCAATAGAAATGATTATTATTATTGAAATTCATTTTTCCCGTCTCACCGTGAAGGGCGGGGCCTGGGGCGGTTGCACCGCATGCCTCCCCACAAAGACGGCCCTGCATGCAGGAGGCATATTTTTTAGAGTAGCAAAAAATGACAATGCTGTTAGTGCTGCCTACAGTCTACCTAAGACCCCTAGGCTTGCGGTTCAATTAATGTCGAACGTTGAACGTTGAGTAGAAATGCATCTTGAGTGGAGATGAGGTAAATGATGGGTTTGTTATGTCTGTGGAAATTGGGAGATGGCTGGGTACATTTCTGAAACGAGCACAGAAATGCTCTGAAACACAAGCCCAGTCACAGGAGGCACGCTCTGCTATCAGAAACAGGTCCCGGTGATTCGCAGCCCTAAAGGGTGACACAGCCTATAAGACGCTCGCTGTCAGCCTCTCTTGATCCAGAGGAGGGCCCGCTGCTCTCCCTGTGGAGCTCGGAAACACGGAGGCTACTAGTGGCTCCCCTTTGATGACTGGCGCTGACAGCAACAGCACCACTGAAACACGCGAGAGGGCAGCGTGCGATAACGCCAGCCGCGACGGTGCGCGCATGCTGCCGGGGGAGAGGCGGACTATAACAAGGCCAACCTCACGCCTAACATCTGTGAACCACTGACATGGTACTGACAGTGCGACCGGATAGAGGGCTATCTCAGATAGCAGATGGCTCTCTCTCTTTCCTTTTCTCACTCTCTCTCTCTTTCTCCCCTTTTTTCTCCCAATTCGGCGTGCCCATTCGTATTCTAAGCCCTGCTTGCTGCAGCCACCACTGTCAATTTGGGAGAGCGTAGACAAGCACGCACTCTCCTCCGAATCACCTGACATCAGCCTCTGCTTCTTTTCTAACCACATTCTAAAAGTTAACCTGCACAGATGTGAATTAGAGGAAGACACTTTGTGCGCAGCTTGGGAGGGGCAGACTGTGGGTACCCGATTGACCAGCAGGGGTTGCTGGTGTGCGAGGAGCCACGGACAACCCAGGTGTGCGTCGCCCCACGGAGTCACAAACTGTATCAGAGACTACTGTGCCGCTTTCACCAAGAGACTCTGACTGCCTCATTCACCAAGAGACTCTCCTGACATGAGACTAAAAGCACCTGGACTTTCGATTTCATCAGAGCAGTACAATGGTCAAAGGTTTTGTGATAATGAATCCCTCGGGCTGATGGCATGTCAGTGAAGACTGCTGAAAAGTGTCTCTGAACAGCCTTTCATCTGGGCTAACACTTGAGCTCAGAAAGGGTCCAAGCCTCAAAAGTAGTGGAGAGGAATCACACTCTTTAAATGCTGAAGAGAGACACTCAGCAGGCTAACTATTGTAAAATACCAAGCTAATATCAAACTGGGCCTAGGTGACATTTGCCAGGGAAGGTTCTGAATGGCCGAGTGTTCCAGTGCTATATTTCAACAGCAGCTGGGGCAGTATGCGCTTGGGTGAAAAATATTCTTATACATTTATTTAGAGTATTTGTTCTTTTTAGCCATTCGAGTTAGCCAATAGTGATTCACTTTGCATGCAGGCAGTGCTGCTGTCACAGTGATTACCTTTACAGTAGTGAGTGGGTTAAAGTTCTAAATAATTCATAGAAAATGGCCCTGTTTTGATCATTATAATAGACAGTGGTAGATGTCGGCAAAGGTGCTCACAATGGGAGCAGACTGGGCCCTATATATCCAAACTTCACATCATCAACCATCTATGACCAGGAGTGGCAGGCAGCTTTTGTCTTGCCAGGGGTAGTGTGGGTTCAAGTTTAAAAGGGTTCCTTTGGCCGGGCTACCAATTGTCGTCAATGCGAGATACACATCTACTCCAATTATGGCTGACTATCCTGTGGTTCTGTGTGACCTACAGTGTGGCACTAACTAGTGGGTGAGTTTGCTGGATGCCTGTGTGTGCCTCAGCTACAAAGCGTCGTAAATAGTACAATGCTCATTTGAGAGGTTTAGTTGGCGATAGTTAGGGAGTCGAAACTGGACAGAAAGGTCTTAAAAAGTAGATTTAGTACAGAAGTGTGCGTGTGTGGGCTGCGTGTGCGTGTGTGTGTGAGCGTTTGCTGAGCGGACGACAGAGAGCGAGGAAGCGGACGGGCTACAGCTCGCCCGTTTCAGCGTCCGTCCGAGGAGACGCGTTCACAGGGCCAGCGCGCACACTGTGGGGATGTGCATCAGATCGCTGATCAGGTGCTCTGGGCTGGAATCATTATTATTTCAGCACGGGTCCCCGTCCCCCATCTTCCTTTCCCTTAAACGTATGAAAGTGGATTTGACACTGCCGGTTTCCGGCACTAGAGGGCAGCATCGCAGGCCACCCGTTCACCGCACGGAGGCGCGAGGAGGAGGAAGAGATGCTGGCGTGCAGCGCACGGGCCTCTCACCTACATTACACAGTGTGACTCAGACTCAGGGCCTCTTTAGCAGCTGGAGATCCTGTGCGACGAATTCGATCATCTCACAGCGCCAAGACTAACTGCAGTGCGGCTAACGTCCTGGCCCCAATGTGGACAATGTCTCATACGATGTGTTACGAAGAAGTTGAAGTGTCCCAAATCACAGATGTGTCCTATGACATCACAGCTGCCCTGTCCATACATACCGTACAATAAAGTTTGGAATACATTTGAAAAGAGTGTAGGTGACAGCTAAATAGCAGCAATAGACAGGAAGAAAGAGGGAGAAATAGAGAGAGAGAGAGAGAGGAAAAGGGGGAAAAGGCTGAGAGAGGAAAGAGGAGAGACAAGAAAACCAGCCTCTAGCCTTTCCCCGCGCTTCAACCCTCTCCTGGCACAGTGGCAAGCCCCCCCGCCCCCCCCCAACATGATTAATAACGTATTACATTTTCCATTGGATTAATATGAAATATAAAGCGGGTAAACCACTGTCCCAAAACACAATGTTGCCTGAATTATAGCGCCAGCATTTTGAGTTATAGAACGCTTCATGCAAGCGGTGGAAGGACATCTGGCTTTAATAGCATCTGAGCTCCTAATAGCCCTATTCTGTCTGAAAGGGGAGGCATGAACGCTGTATCTTGTTACAGGTGCTGCTAAAGAGTTTCATGTGCTGTGCGTGTCTCCGCGCTGTGAGCGATGTGCTCGGAGCGGAATGTCAGCCTGTCTCTTTAGTGTTTGGGAGTCGTCACGGCAGCCTTTAAATAGCCACCGCGGTTAGGGCCCGGCTACCAAAACACATCTGTCTGTCTGCGCGTGGCGAGATTGGTTCGCCAGCGAGAGCAGACTCACCCCTGGTGACACAAGCCCATCATTACGTACAGCACACGGTGCAACACGCAATACTGCTTATGGACTGGACATCGCCCGTCCCCGCCTTTCTCACCCCGTGTCGAATTAAGGCTTGCTTTTGAGTTAGCCTGACGCTGATGCAACCGTTGAGACGTCGACGTGGGCCTCAGCCCCCTCCCCGTCGTCATAGCGGCGATCCGTCGTCAACGGGCGTGCGGCAGCGCAACGCAGCTTTCGGTGTCCTCTGACTAACGTTATTACTTTTATTACAGCGAGTCGTCCCTGCGCACATCGGCCAAGGCGTTTATCTCCGCACAGGTCAGCTCCCGGGAGGGCAATAAACAGTCCTGTCTGACCACATGCCCGGCCGAGGCACGTCTCCTGCTTCGCCAATCGATGGGCTCCATCAATTTTTCAGCTGGGCGCAAAAACCCTTGGTGCCGGGCCATTTGGTGGGAGGAAAAAAAGATTGCGTTAAAGACGCATCAGGGAGGCCTCCTGCGTGGTCTAGTGGTTTCAACATCTGGCGCTGGCCACAGCGACCGGGGTTCGATTCGCCGTCGCGCCAGAGTTGAGTGCCACCGGGGGCGGCAATTGACTGTCCACCCCAGGGAGGGGGGAGGGAAGCCGACACAGTTCGCTGCACACAGGAGTGGTTCTGGGTTGCCGGAGTTACAGTCGACAGCATGACGAGTTCCGTCTCGGAGGAGACGATACTTTGCCTTTGTCACTGGCGGTCACAGGGCTACGGCAGCGAACTACGAGTGAGGGGATTTACCTAAGAATAGCGGGAGTAAGTGGCTACCAAATTGGGAGAAAGCTGGGCTAAAATCTGAAAAAAAAAAAAGAAATTTAAAGACGCATCAGGATGGATAAGTTGGGCATAATAATAAAAGCGCACAGGACGCAGTGGGCCAACCAAATGTAGAAGCTAAAAGCTCCCTCATATGGCCCTGGCTTAAGGGGGAAGGAACGCTTTACTTTACTGAAAAAGCGTGCGGAACAAGGGCGCTACGACACGGCCTGGCCTAGGTCAGAGGGCTGAGGAAGAAAACGCTCGCTGTCCATCCTCACTGGTAGGCCAACGTTTTCACTTTAAGGTCAGAGGTTCGGCATGCCACAGGGGCTTTGACTATTTCAGAATTCACTCTGCCTGACAAATGCTGTTGATTCGTATGACCGTATGACCGTGAGCGAATGAGCAGGAGTTAGCACAGTCGTGAGTGCTCTCCAGGATGACCCCAGTGCAGAAACTCTCTCTCCCGCTCCCAGCTCCGGCGGCTCTCGAGAGCAGCTGAGGTTCCGGATCCATGCTGTTAAATTGCCCCAGTTGGCTCCTGAAGGGTCATGATTTACGAGGCAGATGAAAAGGGACTTTAAACGGGAGTTGTTCCTCCTTTGAATGCCGCCTGGGTGAGCGAGGTGGGAGCTCCGGACCCCCTGTGCCGGCACTCCTGGCTCCTCCAGACACCGGCAGGTGCATGAGAGGTCACCGTTTTCCACACTCCGCAGCATGGTATCATTTACGTTTCTGCCAGGACATGCATTCTCCTTCAGTGAGGGGAGAGATGGAGGGAGAGGCCAGAGGCAGAGGAGAGAGAGAGAGAGAGAGAGAGAGAGAGATGTGAACAGAGCGAGATGAGACCTGTTCATCGGTAAGTGTCAAAGGGGCAGAGGTCAAAGGTCGGGCAGTGTTAATGAAGTCCACTGATTGGAGAGTGGCCCGCTCTCACACACGTCTGCTCCAAGGGCGAGATATTCCACTGCCTCTCGTTCTCTAAATGGCCTGTCATCTGCAGTGATCTCTCATCAAATACTGCACAGCGAATGGGGGTCAATGGCATGCCCTGCATCTATGGAGGAATACCATAAATCCCAGGTGACCCACTTCCATTAAAATAAATTCAGCACATACTGTACACACAAATGCCCATGCATACATGCATGTACGCACACACACACACACATACGCATACACACACACACACACACACACACACACATACACTGTGTCTAAGAGTAAGAGCCAGTGCTATTCAGCCACATTGTGATAAGCTGCAGGGTCTGATCACACACTCGACCGCTCACGTAATTCGTTGGTAGAAGCCCTACAGCAGAACCAGTGGTAGCCATATCAGAGGAAGCAAGCTGGAGTCATTCTCTTTCCAGCTGAAGCGTAAAAAAAAAAATCAAGCCCCCACTGTCCTCTTTCACATCATTTAACATCGCCACCAGCGGTCTGTCTCAACATACAAAAATAAACCGACGTGCCTAGACAATGTACCCTGCATCCTCTGTTGTGACTATGAGCTTGGTATAAGCAGCATAAAAAGAGCACGCAAATGCAGCGCCCCACGTGAGGGACTGGTCGCACAGTACGGAAAACATGACCCAATGAGTTCTTCTCTTCTGCTGTCGCTGTGACTGATTATTATTTGAATTGAGTTATTATTGATTATTGTGCAAGATGCACAGTTTGTAAAGGTATGCGTCACATGTGTATCTTGTCATCTTAACGGTCTACTGTACGTCCAACAGTACGACCTTCCGCAAACGGTCAGGACCGCGGAATCACTTACGATCTTCCGCAAGAGACTCAAAACCCACCTCTTCAGACTCCACTGCCACTGAACTCTGTCCATCTAGCTAAATTGTCTTCACCGCTGTTTACTTGTTCAACACTATACTCCCCCAATTTTTTAAATTTTTTATTCACTAACCTTTTCCTTCCCGGTGTTACAGGTATGGTACGCAGATGCCTGCAATGATGTCTATTGCTGTATTCCTGCACTGATCTTGTGCGCTAACTATGATTGTTCCTACCATGTATTAATGCACATCTTGTAAGTCGCTCTGGATAAGAGCATCTGCTAAATGCTTAAAATGTCAAATGTAAATGTAACAGTGACCCAGAATACAGGGAGCACCGTGTATAATTGGTAGGGACCAGAGCAAGGGTACTGCAGCCTCCACTCACCTCCATAAAAATATATTATAAATAAATATATTTAGTAAATTATTATGTCTGGCCCCCTAGGGTTTTTTGATATACCACAAGCCAAAAACGTTTGGCAGGTTCTCTCAAACGCAATAATAATATGTTGTGTTATAGGCAAATTGATAAAAACTGTGCAGATTGTGTTATAGGTAAGGTCCTCGTAAACTGTGTGAATTAAAGGTTAGATTAAAGGTGGATTCTGCTGAAGCCTCACGGGCTACAGAGCCACTGTTCTGGACCTCATCCCCTCAATCTGAGGCACCGATGTGCCTCCACTATGCTGTGGTGCCGTATTATCTACCCTCGGAGGATAACATTACTCAGAGTACTTGACAAACATTCGTGAAAGTGTTCCTCCGGGTGACTGCACACAGACGGTAACATTAAAAACAGAACACCGCTCACCACTGAAAACCAGGGCGTAAGCAAGTCGTTTCCCCCGGCAACCAACCCCACGCCCAATAATCTCATACGGATGATTTAAAATAAAATAAAATAAAAAATCATACACAGAACTCCGTTGGTAATAAGTATCATGGCCATCATCTTCATACCACCACCCAAGATTTCATGTCCATCATAACAGCTATCTCTTTGTCAGATTGCACATGGTGACGTGACAGGCCTCCCCAGCCATGATGTGTGATATCAGTTGTCATAATGTTTATGTTTAGGACTGGCTGCGTTAATTATAATGCGCTGAAAACATGATGCTGCAGTCTGGGGTTTATAATGGTTTGTAGCCTACCACGTGCGCCGAGCACGGTGTTACGCGTCACCGCAAGCAGTTTTAGGATTTTAGAATAAATCGATATCGTAAAGAATCTGTAACTTGATCCATTTTAACAGAATAAAAAATGAGACCGATATTGGTATTCGTAGAAACAGCACTTAAATTGAGAAAAAACGCTCCCTCCGAGCACAGAAAAAAACATGAAAAAGCTAACTAATCATTGCCTGACGTGGGGTATTCCCCAGGGGCTGAGTAAAATGCAAGGCCCACTGTGACAAAATGCTTCTCCCGGGAGCCGTTTTAGAGGGAATTACAGACCCAGGAAGTGTCTGATTCCTTTCACTCACTCTTCTGGGAACTGACGCTCACCTGACATGATTGTTTTCTGAGAAACGGGCGTACATCGTTGCAGCTGTGGAAGAGTACAGAGATAAACCAACAGCAGAGATGGAGTGCTACTTTTCTCAGCAGCCTTTAAGACGATAAGCTTGCCTCGCCTCTCGCATCCACTTGAAATTCTACGTGCTCAAAAGCTACTGTCTGCTTAGCAGGGTGTAAGGCACTGATTGAAGAGCGTCACACCCTATGATTATCAACAAGTAGCCCTTCACCTTCAACTGAAAAGTGTGAAAATAATACCGGCCCATAAATGCCCAGAGCAGCCAGCTGATAAATATGGAGAGAACAGTGTAATTGGATTAGATTGCTTTTGCTTTGAACTGAAGTGCAAATGACATACTGTATATCCACATAAAGACTATGGGACCAAATAACGCTATTGTGAGAAACAATAAAAAGTATAATATTCATAACGTCGCCAGCATATGGGGAGTGACGTATGTCACTTTGGATAAAAGCGTCTGCCGACTAACTACATTGTAATTACCAGTAGAACTCAAAGCACTGTCCCCTAATCAGAATACTGTGAACTGTCCAAGGTGCTGAAATCTCTGATCAAAAATATTGCACCCCCCCCCCCCGAAATACAATTTTTCTATATGTGCCAAAGTCATCGCAACCATGGACCATGTACAGACACTGTTACAAAGACGGGCGGGCCGCTCTGACTGTCTGTCCACATATTTTATACAACGGACTGTTCCATAGACACTGCTCTGGGCCTCTGGCCACTGCAACTGTGAATTCTCTCGCTAAAACATTACGGGGGATCCTGCAGTATGAAATGACTTATTTACCTTATTTACCTTCCTAACGTCGCATTCTTCAACGTCAGCGAATTTGCCTGCGCAGTTACGATGCGTCTTTCTCATATTACAAAAGTACAGCACAATTCAGCAGCGTTTCTCTCCGATCTTTAATTCACGTCTTCGTCTATAAACACGGAGCCACACAGTCCAGACCTTCATCTGGGCAGTCTGCTGATAGTCTTTTCTGTTCTGTTGCGGGGGGCAGAATGCCGATACCACATTATTCACCGTACATCGCTCAGGGGCAGTAACCTGTTTATGCACTAATATTTTAACTCCAACTAATAGACTTGTCCTGGCCTTTTAGTAGAACCAGCAGACCGAAATGGCATCTCAGCAGCATTGAGCAAATATCTGAAAGTGAAACCAAAATGGAATATCGCCGCTAGACTCACACATTGTCAAGCAGCGGCAACGCCATGTGCCGCGCGCGGCTCACGTCAGCAAAGCTTCCCCCCGCGACGGTTCAGTTTATAATCATGACACCGACGCCACAGCACTGGCGAAGCTTCGTTCATTTCAAGTGCTATCCCTTTGCATTTTAATGGGAGAGCACTGTTAAAACCGTAAGGACCGCAGAACGCAAACCGGACCGTGACCGTGCACTGTCATGACCCGCGCGCAAGTGTCAGCCTTTGGTGCGCGAGCCAGCCAGCGTAACTGACAAAGCGAGACGTCCTGAACCTGACTTTGGATCGGGTTAAAACAACAGCAGGGGTAATATCTCGACTTGCCAAGTGTCTATTAGCTAATCCCCCTGTTTATAAAATGCCGTAAAGTATCTTCCAGTCTGAGTAGTTAGATAAAACACACAGTTTTATTTCCAAGCAACCACTTAACCAAACAAAACCCTGCCAGACTTTCGGGAGATAATTTATAATAGTTTAAAATGACTATAAGCCCTTTAAAAATGATAATAATAATAATGATGACAATAATTATAATCCTACTCACTACTGTCAGGCATTATGTCGAATGAAAAACAACAAGACCACACACTAAAAAGTGGAAAACTAATTGTAAGCAAAGCATGAATCGAAAGAAACTGCCAAACTACCTGAAAATTAAGCACCTATAGGAACCATCTATATGTATATATACAAATCTCATGCATTCATAGAGCCAATACAAACATGTATACATGTATGGCAAAGCAAAACGCAACCGTGCATATACGATGTATAGTTAGAAAGAGAGAAACTTGGCAACAATGCCAATGACAAAACTACTAAATTTACACCATTTTAAGACATTGGCAAAATGAAAAAGAAACTAAAACTAAAAACTAAAACAAACCAACAAAAATGGTATTTGGCCCTGGAATTTTGAGGATGCGACATCTTTTCAGGGTTAAGGATCTTAAACTCCAAAGAGTCGCAGATTCAGTCAATTCTGGAAACAAGCCACAATGAAAAGGTCTCGTTGACCCAACAGAACTGTGTGGCCATTGGGCCAGATGCAAGAACCACTTTTACGCACAAATTCCTTTTACGACAATTTGCCGCATTCACCAATTTTCTCGTATTTAGAATTTTCTCTTAGGTACGAACACGATTTACGAGATGTCCAGAGCTGACATACGAGTCATACATACAATTTTCCTGCCGTTCTCCAAAGCAAAACAACTTTGTTTTTGACTAATGGATTGTGTCTATTTCGTTACTTTCGTTATAAATTAGCCTACACGATAAATGATAGAATTCAAAATGTATAATCATTTTGAAAGTATCCTGTTTGACAATTGTAGGCCTATATTTAACAGTTTTCTTTTCAAATTGTAGGATAATATCATTCATAATTCATTAATATAATTATATCGTTATCATTCGTTTCAATTGTGGCTATTGAGGCTATAGTATAATACTACAACATCAATATAAACATCTCATATTCGCTCGTCGGTTTGCGTAACGGAGATTTCCTCCTGACCCCCTCCTGTTGCAGTCATGGATCGCCTTGCTTTCGCGAGACGTTTCTTTGACTCCATATCACACCATTGTTATTTTATTTCTGTGATGCTACGGGCAACAGATGATACTGCGTTAACTGCGTTTCCCACTCCTTGCTTTTAACAGGTCCCTTAATTCCACTGTTGACGCTCTTAAATAGTATGTGCTTTCGGTTACTTATTTCAGATAGTAGTACTTCAATCTACCAGCACGTAAAGTTTTTCTTCTTGGTTTTTTCGGTGCCATTATTATGAATGACTTTCCTATGAAAATGGGGCGGGACGCCTAACCTTATATAGCATTATTGGGGCGTTAATTATGCTAATTCACAAATCACATGAACACGCACTTATTTAAGAAGACATCGCATGTTTACGTTGTTATTTAGCCTACGACAGCTTTCTGAAGTTTTCAGCGTTTGCTGAATCTGACGTGGAACACTCGTAGAAGCCACCTCACGAAAAAAAATACGAGAAAGATAAGCTAAAAATAAGAAAATGTTCTTGCCTGAGGCCCATTGTGAGCCGGCAGAAATGGAGAGCGGGGGGCTTACTGCTGTTCAGCTGGAAGCCACCCCCAGACTCAGGTACGTCTGAATAGAAATTGCACCACAGAAGTGTGCGGAGAAATGAGCAGCTCTGCTGGGAAGGACGTGGAGGTGGCACACCTGAGAGCACAATACAAGTTACTGTCCAAAACTGAGACAAATAATGTCTCTCACTTGCACACACACACACACACACACACACACACACACACACACACACACACACACACACACACACACACACACACACACACACACACACACTAATGTTGTCAATTGTTTAGTATTGGAAGGGAAAAAGGGATGTTATGTTATGCTTTTCAGTTTTTAAAAGAGAGGGAGAATCATCGATCAGGATCTATGAAAGCCATACACATGTCTCAACGCTGAGCAGTTTGCCAACAGCGAGACTGAAAAAAACACCCTTATTGCAAGAGAGGGGCCGTAATGATTCTAAACTGTAGTCGACATCACCCCCAGTCTGAAGGAAATTTCCATGATGCAGCAGGCTTTGAAGGTGTGGGCCAGGAGACTTTTTTTGGTACCATTAAGAAAAGGGGGGCACAAGCTCGTTTCCACGAGATGAATACAAATCCCAGTTTAACAGGATCCAGATAGCGCGGAGCTGGGGGAGTCGAACAGCTGACACGGTTAATAAACGGTCCTGGCGAGCTCGACGGCGGCGGCGGGTTCTCATCAAAGCTAATTCCCCCGCTTGCCCTCTCCACTCAGGCTCTGCGCGACTGTGTTAAACAGATGTCAGCCGGCCCGCGTGCTGCACCAGGAGCCCTGTGCCGCGGGAAATGGTGCTCGATGACCGACCTTGGGCTTTTTAGCACAGTTTTCAAAAGCGCTGACTAGAGATGTGACAGAGGTCTTCAGAGAACACACAGTGGTCTGACAGAGGTCTTCAGAGAACACACATTTCTCTGAAGACCTCTGTTACATCTCTACTCAGCGCTTTTGAAAACTGTACTAAAAAGCCCAAGGTCAGTGTAAGTGTGTGTGTGTGTGTGTGTCTTTGTATGCGTGTGTGTGTATGTATATGTGTGTGTGTGTGGGGGGGCGATATAATAAGATGCACTTCTCTGCAACAGAATTCTCAAATTCTTGCCATTTCAGCTGTGTGCTCCCGCCACGTGACCACAGAGACATCGGGCAAACGAAATCGGAGCCGCCCAGTTCCATACCATCTGTGCAAGCAGCCTGTGGCTGCCGGCTGAGCCCTACGCTGCGGATGTTGGGTTGGGATTGGGTTTCACGGAGAAAGAACGCTGATGTGCGCATTACGCCACGACCCACACGCCGCCACTACATTCGAGTGAGTCCTCCCTGGTAGGCTACTCTTCACCCTCTCTCCCTCTCCTCATCATCGTTTCCTCACCACGCACATCCACACTGCCTCAACTCGAACCTCTGCCTTTTTCCCCACTTCAAAGCGCGCCCTGAAGATGACTAAATGTATTGTATCTTTCCTGGGGAAGATATAAAAAGGGTATTTCACGAGTCAGATGCCCTAGATAAAACCTATTTTGTGGTGCTGTAAAACAGACCGGGGGCTGAGCGGCTCACGACAAGGGGGCGGCCCGCCTCCAGACCGCCGTAAAATACTAGAGCTTCACAGCGCCTCCCAGTGGTCGGCCTCGCTCAGTGCGATCCCCACCGAATAAAAGAGCCATTTTGTCACAAAGCTCTTTCATGTAACTCTGCCACCAGGCTTTTCTGACCGCTTCCTGACCAATGTGACCAGTCACGTTCCGCGTATCTACAGAACTGCCGCTGTGACCGGGTTGCGCCGATTCCTGTTTGTTAGACAGGAGGGGGCTCTCCCAGCGGGGATCTGCACAGTCGCAGTTGCTGTCAATGCGGCAGTCTGACGGCCAGTTCAGATCATCAGCCCAAGACATGGCTTTCAGAATGTTTTCAGGAGAAATATTGTTCAGTGTGAACTACAAACATGTCATAATGGCTGCTGACGGCTGCTGTAGTCTCAGAGACAACATACGTCAAATCCTGAGCCCAGAGTCAATGACAAGACGGATGTGCTCAATCAACTCACAACTTGTAGTCATGGAAACAATCATTTGATTTGTTTACCGTCGTTTTGATGTAGACTCTATAGTCTTTGCTCAGGAGCATTCTGACATCTTTTTTTAATACTCGCCAGCCTCATCTTGTCTGCTGTCGCGCCTTTGATCTGAGCAGGGCTTTAGTCTTGGTGTTGCACGTAGACTCAGAGCTTCAGCTGTGACCGCCTTGGATCATCGTAGGGGCCCTGTCTGGGATGGGGAATTGCGTATGTCTGTCTGTCTGTCTGCATACAGACACAGCTCTGTCACTCAGAATCTCTAACTTTATTTTAGTGGACCATTACATCACTTCCAGTCTGGATGAAACGCATACATGCTCACCGAGGTGGTACAGAAGGCTTGCTGCACAACAGTCGCAGCCAACAGTAATGACAAGCTACACTTTGTTAAGTGATTGACAGAAAGGCCACACTCAGAGTCACTTACAGTAAGTAACCTGCATGAAGAAGAATTTGAGCACAAAGGTAAACTGATGGCCATTAATACTTAGTAGTGTGAATGGACGGCTTATATTGTGTTTCAAATGTTGCGTTTCGTTTGCATTGGCTAACAAGAAAATCAAATCAAGTAAACGAAATGTATACATGAAATGTGTGCAGAAAAGTATTCCGGAAAAGTATTTTTTCAAGCAGTAATGAGTCACTTTGCATTGCAATAATTTTTTTCACACGATATCAGGATGACACTTTCTATGAAGGATCCTAATATCAAAGATACATAAAGCCACCACAAGCACTAGCCTACATAAACATCCACCAAACATGGCAGGATGTTGGTCGGCAGATTGCCAGTGGTCATGGGCGTTTATGTAGTCATTAAGAAGGTGTTACACAGCGTTTATGGAGGCCTACTCTATTTCTTATGAGAGACCCTGCATAGAAGGTGCCAGACAAATTGCTCTGAAATTTAGCGCGACCACAAGATTGCGCTTCTAGTTACGCAGAATACATGCGACGTTGTGAGAGTACTACATATGGGAACGAAGGAGTCTCTAACATCTCTGCTGGAGCAGGACTGCCATCAAAGGACCCCTGTAATGGGAGTTCTGCAGGCTAATGGTAAACAATTAACTTAATACTACGGATCAGTTACAAAACCGTACAACAAAATGGATCAGATTGCCTTGGATCAGATTCTAATGGAGCGCATTATTCAAACACGGTTGATTTCGTTCTGGCTAAGGTACGCCAGGTGTAGCAACTTAATGTATTTCCTCTAAAAATAGCTGGATATATTTAATATATTTAACTTTCTCAGCCGTTAACTCAATATCTGTATTGGACAGGTAAATCTGACTAACGTTATTTTGCATGGTTTCTCCACGGATATGATTTATCCTTTATTTGACCAGGAAGTCTCGTTGAGATAAAAATGAAAGTTTTTCAAGAGAGACCTGACCAGATTTCTCACCAATTCGATTGATCCTACTGGAGTAAAACGGCCCTCGGAGGGATTTTACTAAGCTGTACTGCAATGTTTCTCATTATAAGACACATTAAGGCAACGATTCCCAACTACCTCCAGCTGTATCACTTGGTGATGCGAAATGTTCTGTTGCCTGTGGATGAATCATCAGCATCAGCCTTTGTTTTAATAGGAAGCAATAATGAGATTGAGACCCTTTTACGAGTGCGATCGAGCCAAAATTGGGCAGGAGTAATTGAAACAGTAGACAATGCAATACCCGCGAATGGAAGGTTAACATGAAAGCACATAAAAAAGCAAAGCTAAGTTAACATGAAAGCGCGTAAAACAACAAGTAAGGCTGCAAAGGATAAAAAAAGAGTATTAATGCAATAAAATTACAGACATAATAAAGCGCCCCTCCTGCCTTTGACTTCACCGAATAGGAGCTGGGCAGTGACGCTCTCTCTGTGTGTCCTCTGTGCTGTTTTCATGGGCGCTTTACAACAGCAGAGGAGTTTTATAGGCAACCTACTCGCCGATCCTGGACCTAGCATTGTCTTTGCAATTCTTTCGCTTTCACATCTCGACCACAAATGAAAGAGCGGTCGATTCCGGGCAGAGCGATCACAGCTTGCTGGTGCGCTGTGGATAACGACCAGTGGCAGCCTCTGTTGCCGTCCAGAGAGAGAACACTACACGCACAGAAGTGTAAAGCTGGCTGCCGTTGACAATGCTTGTCTCGACAGCTTCCCCTGAAAATGTGTGAATTGTCTGTTATCTGCTCACAGGAGACGTTAGGAGATATCCTTCAGTGGCCATGGCAGCATGCTTATCCTACATGACTGCTGAATCGAAGCAGGATTGAGCTTGGGTAGAACTTGGATGGCAGAAACAAGGGTGTCAGAAGTGGTCTCGGTGGGTCAGTAGCGGGCAGTCTTACCTTTGACCGGTGACCTCTGACCCCCGCACCGCCACATGTCCGACCATGGGCGGCAAATGAAAAACAGACCGCACCATCATCATACCACAGAGCCCTTTAGTACCCTAAATGATGATGGTGAGTCAAAAGAGAACTGACAGGTGTAGATGTATGATGTATACACTAAAACATTATTTCATTACCAATATCCTTCCTTTTTATTTTACTGTGGAATAATGCAATGAATCATGCTACGGCAATGCGATGATCAATGCCGCAGCGCTTGACTTTGGCTTGCGTGACAGCCAGCAACTATTATTCACGTCCAACTGACGGACCTAGGAAAAACGATTGGGTAAATAAAATATGGTAGACGCTAAATTATGTTTACTTTTTGCTTGAAAATCTCGGCCAAGAGCAGAGCCACGTCGTTTTAATTCCAGATTATGCTCTCCTTAGTTTATCTTGTGACCGGTGTTTGTTTCAGAGCGGTGGCTCCTCAATTGGGACAAAGTTGTACTGGCATGTTTCGAGGGTTAACACGTCAAGTGCGCTCGAACTCAGAGCAGCAACAGAGTCAGCGTTTAACCCCGTCTGAAACCAGTCAACCCTGTCGTTCCAACCCTGTTTTTATTTTATTGTTTTTTCAAACGAAAGACGTAAGTGACTTTTTGGCAAAGCACCGTGCTCTTCCATGACGTTTTCGGCTGAGAGCTCTGATAACGTCATTTCTGACGGTGCCAGGTCATGCGGCTTTACCGTTTCCAGGCACGGTAGAGGACGGGAGCCAGCTTAAGAGTGGCACAGAACCAGGCCCCATTCCCCCTCCCCAATTTCCACACGCAACACTGTCACCCCACAGTGTAAACTTATAATGAGTGGAAACAACACTGCAATGAAGGGGAGGAGGTTAGAAGTGCACTCCTTCCAAGCAGTAAGCAGTGGAAACATCTTCAGACCAAAGAGCAAACGCTAATTGCCTTTGGACAATTGCAAATTAGCAAATCCAGAGCGTGCAGGCTGTGGAGAGGCTCCGTGATGCTGGCTTCTCAGAACCAGCACTGAGAAGAGAGAGAAAGAAGCAGAAAAAGCAAGGGAGGACATGCGCAAGGTGACGCCGACGGTCTCGATTTGCCGCTTTACGGCCATATTTACTGGCTTTTGAGAACAGCTCCGTCGGATAAACCGCTCTTTTGAAACGAAGCACCCAGTCATCGCGTGTCAAAGCCCACCTGAACTGCCGACTGCATGTGAGCTCACAACCTGTGGTCGCGTTCAGCCGGGGCTACGCAGTACAGCGCCGCTGTCTTGCTCCGACACACAAACTACGACTGGAATAAATGGGCCATCTGAAAGAGGTCCAACCTTACTTCATATGGGTTTTAGAAGAAAAAAAAATGTTAGTCAGCACTGTTGTCTAACTCATTACACTGTGTCTGTCTACAAGAGCAGGCTGCATTTCAGCCTGGACAGCTGTTATTAGGGTTTGCAATGTGTTTATGTTTTGGGTTTTTTTCTCCACCCCCCAGCCCCCCTGCAATTTCATGGGTGCTTTACAACAGCGGAGGAGTTTTATACACAACCTACTCGCTGATCCAGGACCTAGCGTTGTCTTCGCAATTCTTTCGCTCTCACACAAACAAGCCCTACTCCAGCGCCGTGGTAATAACAGCTTCCCGGTTAAATTCAGGATTTCTTTTGCCGTAATGGCTGGAGCCGGTGTGATCCGTCGTAATTACCCTCTCTCTCAAGAGTGCACTTTGTCGCTCTGAAATCACACTGGTGCTGCTGCTGATGTGCATTTTGGGCCAGGTTTCTCCAATAACCTACACAAGCACTGGCGCTCAATTTGCCTCTCGGTTGTTTGTACTCATGTGTTGATTGTGGTTGAGGTGTAAACCTGCTGTTTTAGATAATGATTACTTGGATAGCTTGGTTAAGCAAATATTTAATGAGTGCAAAAATAAAACAGTTTAAAAACAGCCTGCCCACTTCTAATGCACAGGATCAGAATGGAGCTCAGGCTGATGCATATACAAAACACATACAGACACACACGCAAACACACACACACTCAAACACGCTCACACTGACACTCACACACTCACTCACTCAACACACACACATACACACACACACACACACTCAAACACACTCACACTGACACTCACACACTCACTCACTCAACACACACACATACACACACACACACACACACACTCGCTCACACACACACACAAACAGTTGCTCATACAGGCACCCCTCCTTAATGCTTGTTATGGCATACATGATCATTTGAAGAAACGTAAATGGAATAGAGATGTCATCCTCTAAATGATATCTTCCACTTAGGCAGTCAGGGATCACGTTTGAGCGTGTACATGTCCACAGACGCACTAACACCAACTCTCTCAGTTAGTGACAGTCCAGTGGTAATAAACCTTACCAAAATAGGAAGAAGTATGCTTACCAGACAGTTTGAAAACCTAATCCTGTCTGGGAAAACACCAAGGTTGTGATGCAAACTTCAAAAATGAAATCTCAGAATGAAACTGGCACCTGTCATCAGTGGAATGTTTTTTTTGCAGCTATGAGCAGGCTTGCCCTTACACAGGGCTGTGGCTCTAACATTTAGCACACGCATGCAATTATTGCCTCTGTTTCATCAATCTCACACCAACACTTCATACACAGGTTTACCGCCAATGCAGTGGCTGGCTTTTTTCCATTATAGGGGAAGTGTACGTCTGTTTACCTGTTGCTGTAGTAAAAACAACTGGATATGAATCTCTGTGCTGTGAGACGCTGCTTCATTTTGGACGAAGCACATTCAGCAACAAGCATTTTTCCAGACCTCTGTCTGGTGCAGTCATAGCTGACGATCATAAAGCCACTGCTCCAAGTATGATGTTTGAAGATTGTGCTTTCATATTAAAGCCCTTCGCCAGCACAAAGTAAGCGTAACATGAACGGATGACTCAGCGCATTCCCAGGTTCTCTTTCCGAACACGGTTCTCTGTGCAAATGCCACGTTGTCACATATTGTAGCTGTAATGAAGGCTTCCCCACCCAGGATGGGGCTTTGCATTTATAGTATTTACATGTAAGTACTTGTCTCTCTTCAGGTCTTCAAAACCTGACACCAAGGCATCTTTATGACCATATATATACAGTATATTATATTTATATATCATACGTCATAGTCCAAACTCTTTACAGACACACACACACATACCTTCAGAGCTACAGCAGCAAAAACACATTTACCATTGCAAGATCGTTTTGCCAGGTTGAACTCTCTGTAGGCTGGCGGCAAGCTGATAAAGGACAAGCACAGATGATTTTGACATCTGGCGGCACTTTTGATTGTCAGTTGGTGTGATCTGCGTCACTGCTCTCCCAACCAAGGGGAGAGAACAGCAGCTCACGGCGGCTGTCTGGCCAGATGTGCCGGTGTAACATATCCACCTATGTAAGCTGTCTGAAGTGTCCTGTAGCCCGCCTGCTGTTGCGTGACATTTTTACATTTTTTCCATTTTTAAATCAGTTGGCATGAAGACGGGGGGGACGGACACTGACCACGTGCTGATGAGTGGGAGGCTAGTGCTAGTGAAGCTAGTCTCACTTCCTGTGACGTAGGAATTCATTCCTAACCAAAAGAGGAAAGGCCCGTTCACATGGCAACACTTCTGTGCTTGCACAATATGCCCTTGCCACATTCATTGAGTTTTTCCTGTGATCTCATTCAAATTCTTTTGGCTCAAAAACTGATATGGGTGGTGAAATCAGTGAGACAACGGGATCTGTGAGGGTTTCCAAATCACGTAATGACACACTTTCTATCCCTGTGGCCTGGGAGGTGATGTATTCGCCTGCCTCAAAAGCAGAGAGCGAGACGCCTGGATTAATTGCATTCGGGCAAAGGCAAAAGGCCATAGTGTGTTTTGGCGTCTGAAACCAAACACCTGAACATGATTAAAGCACTTTATGGGGGAACGGGCCACTTACGTAACCCACTCCTTATCATCCGCCTGGAAGTCCCTGATCCCGGCATCCGGCCAGGGCAGGCCAGGCCTCAGCGTCATGGTTACAGAGCAGACCATTTGACCAGTGTGCTCTTCTGTCTTCTGAACCCATAACATATGCCTAAACACTGGCCCCGGGGCCACAAGTGTGGCAGCTTCAAACACCATATCGCCCTGATGTGCGTTCATGTGGAGCTTTAGCAAGATTGCTCTATGGATGTGAGAATATTATTAGTGGACATAAATCTGTTTACTGCCTCTGCACATTAGGTCAGGCACAGAGTGACTGTTAACCCACGTTAACCCATTACTTGTTCCCTGAAAAAGCTCTGAAATGTACATTATTTTTCAGTTTTTTGTAACCTAAACTTTTTTTTAACCTCTGGCAGTTTACCGCTTACCTTTGTACCATTTCAGGTTATTCACTGGACTTGAACTGCTTCAATTTCAGTAAAAATTGGAAAATGGGGTGTTCTAAAACTTTTGACTGGTAGTGTATGTCCTTTAAACAAGAAGGAAGGGGAGAGGGTAGAGTGTTAAACACTCTGTCAGGGTAAATAGGGGTACATTTTTAAGTAAATTAGGTGGCCCCATTCTGACTAAAAGGAAAGCACACTATGGCTTGTCCTGGGCCAAACAATGAGAGTCTGCACGTGGTTCTACCTGGCCATCAACTGCATCGGAATGTGAAACATTGCTTGATGTGGAATGGAAAAGTCTTTAATGGAACGGAACACTCCTGAGTATGGGGAGAGAACGTTTGGGACATATAAACCAACCCAAGGGTACAGAATCCATGCATATCCCGTCATCCTCACTACTTTAAAAAAATCCATTACAATTGAACTGCACCAGACCTTGAGGTGATACTGGCCAGTGTGACAAGGAGATCAGGCAGCTAAAACTCTTCCCAGAGTTTTTCAGGTTGACATTCTGGGCAGAGCGCTGCACTGTTACCTTTGGGCGATTTGGAATTTCTTCTGTAAACATCCAGCTGAATAAACAGACAGTACGCAAAAAAATGGGAGTTGTGTAAAATATCTTTCTTATCCACATATCCAAAATATCCTGTAGTTAAAAGCTGTCGTGTGACAGCCTTCCTCAGCGAGACCGGTAGCACACTTCCTGTTCTTGTGTCAGAACAGTGATCTTTACTTCCTACTTCCTTCCTTCCTGATTTGTACATGTGAATCACAAAGTAAATCACGTTTTCAGGGTATTTCACATGTGATTCACACGCATATCACACATTTCCACATGTATACCACATATTGTGACCTGTTATTACATTTACTCCACAGAATATACATGTGCTTTCTTTGGACATTTTAGTGAAATTCATGTGATTTTGTCCATCCGCCAAGTCCACCTTTTCCTACTGAATGATCATTTTGCCCTAATTCATTTCCCTTCGGACTCCACACCAATGACCGTTTCTGTGAGCACCGGCCAACAGATTCCAATAAACATATCAGTTTAGAAAGCGGATTATAGACTGCTTCATTATCGATGATCAATTATCGCCTGCTTCAATACATTGTCTCAATACTTATTTATTTAATAATGATTTAACCTTTATTTATTCAGGGAAGCCATATTGAGATCAAATATCTATTTTACAAATGTGCCCTGATTACAACAACAACATATATAGAGTAAAATGGGTACAGACAGAAGACATATACAGAGTAAAATGTAGAGTAAAAATTGCAGTTATGGAAACACATAACATAAAAATACCGTCACTGTCCCCCCATCCCAAAAACGACCCATGCGGTACTGTTTTCCGCCGTGGCTCACAGAGTGCTCTGGTTGAGGCTATTTGTTATTTTGGTGGCGGTTTTCATCGATCCTGCTCCGACCCGCTCGGTCGCCCATCCGCTCTCGTTACCTGCGGTCACAGCGAGGTGTCCCACGCCAGGCACTTCATGGGGGCAGCGGCGCTCCGCCTAAAATGCCCACATCAATCACAGCTGCTTATTTTGATCCCCGCACCGTGACTGATCAATACCCCAGCCACACCCCTGGCCTCTGAAATGCCCATTTATGTAAAGGGTATTAATGGCGCAGAGTCAGGATGCAATAAGCTTTCCAGACAATGGCTCATCAACTTAACAATGCCACACCTCTGTCATTTCGTACTTTTAGGAATGAGCGTTTTGCAACGGCTTATGGAACAATTTGGCCACATTTTCGCACTTCTGAGGTGTCGATGTCACACACACCTGATGCTGAGGAGGTAGGAGCAGAGGAGCGATGGTCACAGAAAGAGAGAGAGAGAGAGAGAGCAAGAGAAGAGAGAGAGAGAGCAAGAGAGAGAGAGAAAGAAAAAGAGGGAAATATGGGGAAATGAAAGCCCTGTCATTGTGCAGCTCACAGAAGTAGGACACAGCCCGCCTGCAGGGCTCAGAAAGACACTGCTTATCATTGCATCTCACACAGCGCACGCTTCCGGGTCAGTGACCAGGTTACCCTCTGCATTCCAGTCGCAGCTCTCCGAGAGCGGACAGAAGCCCTGAGCTGGCTGCCGAGGAGGACGTTCATACTTCCCAGACTCCACAGGTGAGCACACGGCTCTGCCTTCCTGAGCGTCCATTGGCTGCATATCTGCTGGGTTCCTGTGGCACAGCCAGGCTGGGTGATCACTACAGCTCCACACAACTGCACCACCTGCATCTCCAGTGAAAGCCACACCGAGGCCCAGTTGAAACGAACATGCATAAAATCATTCTATTCATTCTTCTTGGAGCCAGTATTCCATACTTCTGGGTATTGCTCTGTAATAACCAGGGGCTCATTTTACTTTGTTCTCTCTGTGTGTAATGACAGTGCCACACAACACATTTCCCCACTGGGGGTAATGAAGATATCTGTCTATGTATGTATATATCTGTATATCTATATATCACCATATCAGTCTCTCAATAAATCAATCAATCTATCGATCTATCTATTCAACACTTCAAATCAAATAGGATGTTGGGTTACCTGGATTTTAATGCATTAACTTAATTTAAAAACGTGGCAGACAGGCCATCCTCCAGGCCTGAGGCTTTCTAGTGAGCAGCTCCCAGCCTTAAGGTTCTGAGAGCTCTGACAATGATCACCTTAGCTGGATTCTGCTTCAAACACGGCAGCTTGCAAAACGCTTCCAGTGGCCCTCTCTGTTCGATCTTTCACTGAAAACTAATGAGAAATTTTCGTCGCATCGATTTTATTAACTAAACACCCTCTTTCGACTGGCAGCAGGCCCACGTGAGATATAACGCACAGCCAAAGCGGTCACATTAAGAGAACGTTTAATTACCAAAACAGCCATCATTTGTGGGGACACACGGACACCCTCATCATTCTCGCATTCGCTTGCAAGGTAATTAGATGAGATGAGAACATTACACAGCCAAGAGACAAGACAGAGAACGCCCCCAATCCTGTAGGGTGCTGACTTACAGCCGGCTCAGTCTTTACATTAAAAATGAAAATGAATAAAACATAACGATGGGCAGAAATATTGCAGCCCCCTTCTTTCAAAGGGAGCAAATGTAGCGCCATATTTCTGTGGGCTTTATTGGCGGGCCGTAAAACAAAGCGCCAGAGGAGTGCTGAGTGCTCCGTTTATTCGCTGATCTCCGCACAGGCAATCCCCCCCCACCCCCAAAATAGCAAAGGGTCCATTAATCAAGTCTCGGCTCCAATGGGAGAAAGAGCACAATCCATCTCCCTCAGAGCCTTCCATCTAAATTTGGAAGATAAGGCAGGACGAGGGTAATGCTTGACCATCATATAATAGAGTTGCCCAGCTATGCTCGGACACAAATTAATCACATGCCGAGGCTTTCACGTGGGACTCAATGCTTCCACGTGCGCATGCACGTGTGTGCACAAGGAGACACACACACACACACATACACACACACACATACATGCACAAATGCAAACACACGCAAGCACACACACACACATGCACAAATGCACAAAACACATACAAATACGCATAAGAATGCAAACAAAACCACACACACACATTAAAAGACACACAAAAACACATACACGCCAAGGTGTGCTCTAATGGGAATCACACTGATTGAACAAGAAATGTCACGTGCTGCATCTATTTCTGTCTAGATCTACAACTCAAACCAGAAATCCTGGCATCAAAGACAATGTCCCTCAGACATGCCAAGACAGGTCGGGACAGGAGGGAAACAGGAGAGGGGTGAAGCCAAGCCATCTGTGTGTGACTGTGCGTTTGTACAGTCCTGGAATGCAGGATTTAAACAGCACTGCTGGGCGGTTGGCTGATGCCTCTCATTCCTCCATCGGTTCACATCACTTTCATGTTGAACGTCTGTATTACAGCGAAAGAGCGATTCCTGGATGGTCAATGTGAAAATATTTGCAAATAAAAACGGCTAATCTCATGGGATATTCACACACAACAGTCTCTAGAGTTTACAGAGAATGGTGCAGTGGAAAAACAGGGTGGTGTGAAAAAACATCTAGTGAGCGGCAGTTCTGTGGGCAAAAATGCCTTGTTAATGAGAGAGGTCAGAGGAGAATGGCCAGACTGGTTCAAGCTGACAGGAAGGCGACAGTAACTCAAATAACCACGCGTTACAACAGAGGTATGCAGAAAAGCATCTCTGAACGCACAACACATCAAACCTTGAAGTGGATGGACTACAGCAGCAGAAGACCACACCTGGTTCCACTCCTGTCAGCTAAGAACAGGAAAGTGGGGCTACAGTGGGCTCACCAAAACTGGACAGTTGAAGATTGGAAAAATGTCGCCTGGTCTGACGAATCTCGATTTCTAAACATGCAGATGGTAGGGTCAGAATTTGGTGTAAACAACATGAATCCATGCATCCATCCTGCCTTGTGTCAACGGTTCAGGCTGGTGGTGGTGGTGTAATGGTGTAGGGAATGTTTTCTTGGCACACATTAGGTCCCTCAATACCAACTGAGCATCGTCAAATGCCACAGCCTACCTGAGTCTTGTTGCTGACCATTTGCATCCCTTTATAGCCACAGTCTGCCCATCTTCTAATGACTACTTCCAGCAGGATAATGCGCCATTTCATAAAGCATATGTCATCTCAAGCTGGTTCCACAAACACGAGAATGAGTTCAGTGTACTGCAATGGCCTCCACAGTCACCAGATCTCTCAATAGAGCACCTTTTGGATGTGGAACGGGAGATTCACAACATGAATGTGCAGCCAACAAATCTGCAGCACCTGCATGATGCTATCATGTCAACATGGACCAGAATCTCTGAGGAATGTTTCCAGCACCTTGTTGAATCCATGCCATGAAGAATTAAGGGTATTCTGGGCCAAAGTTTTTCTGAACTATATATTAGTTCAGAAAAACAAACAAAGTAAAAAAAGTAACGACATGCAGCCATACAGCAGGGCCTATTAGACAGCAACAAGATTTGTCTGTTCACGCTACTCACACTTGGAGACATTTTTGCCGAGATGGTCATAAAGCCACACGCGTGCGGCCGGTTTGACATTTGGTCTGTCATAATAAAAGAAAGAAACAGAGAAAACAAAAAAATAGTATTGTGCATAGAGAAAGAAAGGACTTCACACTGGTGTGCCACAAAAATGTTTTATTCTGGGCTTTTTGGAAATGTGGCTTCAGTGTAAATAAACAAAGATGTGGAATCGTCTGTTTTATGGGGGGGTTGATTGTAGAGGGAAAGAGGGAAAAAAAACTGGGTGAGGAAGCCTTTCGATCAGCCCAATTCTCTAAGGGGAGAGCGGGGACACATAGGCCTTGATCAAAAACATTTTTCGCTTGAGCGCCGCGTCTTTGATGCCAAACACTCGATTAAACACACGCGGCCTTATCCTGAAGGAAAACATTATTCTAGCTGATTAAACTCTGCTTTAGATCAATATTAGTCATGTTGCGGTAATTACCGGCACTTTGGGTCGCAGGGCTGCGAATATTTGCGATGCTTATGTTACTACAGCCCTGCTTCCCTTGAGAGAAAGTCTGAGCAGGAGCGTCTGGTCGACGTCTACAAACAGCCGACTCTGGGCAGCCCTCAGACAGCGTCCGACAACAAGAAAAGGAACAAGAAACACTACTGCTTTGGAAACAGCCGCATCAAAACAGTGGAACAAGGCCACTGGAACAGTCAAATGATGTGACTTGTAATATTACAGGCCACCCACTTACCAATGTCATCCCTCTACTCTCCTCTCTGCACTGGCTCCCCATCACAGCATGCATCAGATTAAAATCACTGGTGCTTGCTTTTCAAGCGGCTAGAGGAACTGCTCCCCCTTACCTCCAGACACTCATCACACCCTACACCTCAGATCCCTCCGCCCCGCCTCCTCCTGCAAACTTACTGTCCCATCCCTCCGGGCGCCCGGCAGCCGCTTCTCGCGGTCTCACCTCTTCTCTGTCCTGACCCCTCAGTGGTGGAATGACCTTCCGCAATCGGTCAGGACTGCAGAATCACTTGCAATCTTCCACAAGAGACTCAAAACCCACCTTTTCAGACTCCACTACAACAAAATTCTGTACATCTAGGCCAATTGTCATCACCACTGCCTACTTGTTCAGTACTTTTTGTAAATGTATCCCTGCTTACTCCTCATTAAAAAAATATATAAAATAATTACTAACCTTTTCCTTCCCAGTATTACAGGTATGGTATGCAGCTGCCTACAACGATGTCTATCGCTGTATTACTGCACTGATCTCTTGCGCAAACTATGATTGTTCCTACCATGTATTAATGCACATCTTGTAAGTCGCTCTGGATAAGAGTGTCTGCTAAATGCTTAAAATGTAAATGTCAATGTAAATAGTGTCTACTAGGAGATGGAGGTCAAGTTTTCCCAGGAAAAAAAATCTATCAAATATTTGAAACGGACCCCAAGCAAAGAGATGGATTGGTTAACTGACTAGTGGAGTTGGAGTAGCCGACAGCCCCAGGATGGATTCAAGGCTTTGCTAGGACGACAGCCCCAGGATGGATTCAAGGCTTTGCTGGGACCGGTTTGATTCCAACTGGGCATATACTGAAAAATGTATGCATTCATTACTGATGGATGTGCTAAATGGCATATATTATATTATATTATATCTTCACATAAAACCTTCATCATGGTTCTGATCTTTAAATGTTTTGGCTCAGTAGGTAGAGCGGAATGGCGCTGGCAATGCTTCCCTGAGGCTAATTAACGTGAAGGCAATGCAATTGCCCAGCTGTGATTAATTACGCCTGTAAAAATCAATGATCAATGATGTAATAATGGGACGAGCTGGGCTGGGGCAGGGAACGGATGGGTAGAGGCACCACTCGTGTTCCAGGTCCCGATCTCCTGGCCGAAAGCGATTTGGACAGGAATGGTTAGTTTGCCGGGACAGAGCTATGACACTGTAATCAGACTGAGACATGGACCCTGGCGCTCACGTGGGCACCGCGGCACGGGCACCGGGGTAGGGCGGGCGGGGAAATAACACCCGGCTGATCCGATTGGACGATTCCGAAGCAGCGTGACAAAGCGCGATGGGGCACGCGGCAAAGGAAAGCAGAGGCCACTCCGCGGTTTACAGTTGGGAGAGGTCTGCGGTGTGCGGACAGCCAAACGGCGAAGGAAACAAACTGCCTCTCTGATCGTATTGCCGTAGGGAGCAATGAGGAAGGACGTTGACTTCTTCTTCTTGTCCTTTGGAGCTGTGATTGATAGAGCCCTAAAGGGGGCATGGCACACGATGGCAACTTTGACAATAGCAGGAAGTGTGGTCTACCCTTTCAGTAACTGCTGAGAGTAGCCAAGCCAAAAAAAAGCGTGGGTGATGTTATAATGATGAAGTTAAAAGGGCATCTATTTATTTTCCTCTCCAACATTTTTTTTACACAGTGAATAATCACTTAGAAATGAGAGTAGCCATTAATCACTGTGTGGTATTGCACTGCTGTTGCTCCTGCTATCAAAGACATCAATACCATCAACACTACAACTACTATTACTAGGGCTACTACAGCTAGTAATAGTCGTTGCAGTTTAACTGTTTGCATAAGCGTGCTGACATAGAGTACATAAAATGAGCAGAATCACAAGTCAGCATGGCCCAAAAATGCAAGATCAGTGACTTATGTTAAATGCTTATATTTAACAACATTTATTTTACTGTTCATCCGGTCAGGCAATTGCAATTTTGTATTAAATGTCAGGGTAATAAAAAATCCAATCACAGACCTCAAAACTACTTTCTGAATAAAAAACGAAATTGCCCACTGGAGGTTTCTTTCATGATTTCCATGGTGCGTGTCAGACTCCAAATAGGGGCTCCCTCCTGAATATGAATGTGCAGCTAACTGCCAAAATAAAGGAAACACTTGAGTAACTGAGGGATACACGCGGCTCTGTTATGGTGTGGGGTAGATTGTCCTGGCATACAGTCAAGCCGGAAAGTCTGCACACCCCTTTCACCCAATTGAATTTACCACAGGTGGACTAGAATCAAGTTGTAGAAACATCTCAAGCAGTATCAGTGGAAACAAAATGCACCTCAGCTCACTTTTGGGTGTCATATCAAAGGGTGTGCACACTTGTGTACAAATGATATTTTACATTTAGATTTTTAATAAATTAGCACAAATGTCTAAAAACCTGTTTTCACTTTGTCATTATGGGCTATTTTGTGTAGAATTTTGAGACAAAAAATGAACTTAATCTATTGTAGAATAAGTCTGTAACGCAATGAAACGTGGAGAGGGTGAAAGGGGTGTGCAGACTTTCCAGGTTGACTGTAGTTTAGGTCCATTCAATGTCTTTAAAGGGCATGGTAAAGCCAATAAATACAAAGCCATTCTTATTTTTAATAAATTTATGTCAGATTTTCCCCAAAATTTGGTGCCCAATTTGACCCTCTATTGATTCAACTACCTCCTCCATGCCCGCCATCTGCAACTACGGGACCAGCCACCACTGTGGGACCGGCAGTCATAAAGACGCTGAACCGCCTTCTTTGAGATTGGACCCGCCAAGCCTTCGAGTGTGATTCCAATATAGACAGAGAAGCTTTCTGTGCCTGAGGCAAGCTCATGCCAGCTTCCCTCCCCACCCTCCCTGGGGGCGGACAGCTAATTGCTGCCCCCGTTCGGGACTCCCAGCCAGAGCCGGGATGGCGCGGCCAGGGATCCAACCCAGGCTGCAGTGGGCAGCCTGCACTTAGAACAAGTGCCTTTACTGGTTGCGCCACCCTGGGGCCCACAAAGCCAGTCTTACAAGAGTGATCACCTTCATCCTATGGTGAAGCATTCTATCCTGATGGGAGTGGTCTGTTCCAGGATGACAATGCCCCCATCCACAGGGCACGAGTGGTCACTGAATGGTTTGATGAGCATGAAAACGATGTAAACCATATGCCATGGCTGTCTCAGTCACCAGATCTCAACCCAATTGAACACTTATGGGAAATTCTATAGCGGGGTCTGAGACAATGTTTTCCAGTGGTGTTGCATCCCTTCATTATTTGTCACTTGTAGAGTCTATGCCAAGGCGCATTGAAGCTGTTCTGGCGGTCTGTGGTGGCCCAACATCCTATTAAGACACATTATATTGGTGTTTCCTTTTTTTTTTGTAGTTGCGTCTACATCTCCATTACTCCTGGTGATTTTTCTTCAAAAACAACTTATGGGAGGAATCAAATTCATGTGTGTTTAACAGCAGCACTTTACGGGACACTTTTCAATGTGTAAAGAACAGACTCTCGTAACCTGTTGGTTGGAACACGGCAGTAAGAGGGGAAAAAAACGTCCATCATTTGGGCCCAAGCGGGATTAACAGCTGAGGAGAGGAGAGGAGAGGAGGCAGATCGCTGTTTCCTCCAGCTCCAGCACTCCATCACATGCTCGACGTTACAGTGAAGGGGCCCGGAGGAGCATGGAGTCCTTGTCAGGAACACGTCACGGGCCAGGGGCCTTTGATCCTCAACCACGGCACACAGCCTCTGTCACTGCAGTGAACCCACTGCTGGCGGTTTCTGTGATTCAAATGTTTTATATTGTTAAAAGAGAACGCGTGCCGCTCGTATTCAGCACCGCAGGAGTGATCGCACTGGAACGCTGCTGAATACCTGATTACAAAAGAAAATATGAATGGAAATGATAACTGCGCAGCTTTCTCAGAAGAGGAATGGACAGAGAGAGAGAGAGAGAGAGAGAGAGAGAGAGAGGAGGGAGAGAGAGAGAGGGGGAGAGAGAGTGAGCAGTTGCATTTGCAGTTTGGGTGGTGATCCCATACAACACGACAGTCATACCGTGCCCTGTACCTCGTGTTGAGGAGCTGCTGGAATTACTGACAAAGCATCATTGATGAGGGCGACAGCGAAAACTTTCCCTGTTCCTTTGCTCTGCTCTCCTGCACATTGTGACAGGTGTACTCTTTGCTCCCTTACTTGCAATTGTGCTAAATACAGCATTGCCCCCTCTCGGGGAAATGAAGGGAGACGTTTGTCACTCTGTCCACACAGCATGCCTGTGTGCTGATTTGCAATTAGCTTGCAGAAAAAGAGGGCTGCTGATGCCAGCTGCAGTTATGGGGTAGGTCACTCCGTGGGGAGAAGGTATCGCCCGCGAGGCTGCGAGCGCTTTTAGACGCTGTTCAGGGAATCGTACACCGGAGCCACACACGCACGCGCACACACACGCAGGGCCGGCCTCGGGACCGTCAGTCTGAGAGACGGAGGGCCAAGGATCTGTCCCGCCCAGGGATAATTCCACTGGCTTTACATCTGTGAGGCATACTCCCCTGAGCCGTGCCGCCTGCATGCCTTTTCGCTTACGCAGGCCCGGGAGACGGGTGTGTGTGTGTCTGAACAGTCACGCTACTGTGTACGAAGCAGGGAGAAAGTGTGCATGTGTGTGTGTGTGTGTGTCTGAACGTTCACACCGCTGTGTACGAAGCAGGGAGAAAGAGTGCGTGTGTGTGTGTGTGTCTGAACGTTCACACCGCTGTGTACGAAGCAGGGAGAAAGAGTGCGCGTGTGTGCGTGTCTGAACGTTCACACTACTATGTACGCAGCAGCATAGAATACATGTGTGCGTAGATGCTTCGCACCCCTGCCTACGCCGTATCATATCCGTCTCCTGACGTCTGCAGGATCGCTGCTACGACAGACACAGATGCACAGCTCTCGATGCTATTTATACCGCGCTGTAAAGTTGAACCCGGTCCACAAGAGCAAACAATCAAAAACTACGCGGAGCACGACAATAGGCAACCCGCCACACAGTACTGTCCCTACTGACAAATTCACAGGAGCTGTACACTTAGCACAGATGCTTACAAACACAGCAAACCTAAGAATCGCCCTGAATCTCAAGATGTAGAAAGCTACTGAGACGCATGACCTACGTCCTGTATGGCAGGAACTTGCAAAATACACCCTCCAATAAAGATTTTTTTTTTTTAAACGACCCTGATATTTCCATGACACACAGTAGTCTGCTCTTTCACTGAACGAGCTACATTACCAGGTGGAGGATAAAACAGTTTACTTTAACGGCAGTCTCTGAGACGGCCCATTTTCACTGTGCTGTACGCCCGCCAACTCCGAGGGATTTAGCAGACCTGCTATGTTTATATATATCATAGAGACATACAGTATATATGTACATATCCACAGATAGGCTCAGGCTATATGTCTCTGCGATCTTTAATTCACGTCTTCGTCTATAAACACAGAGCCATACAGTCCAGACCTTCACCTGGCCAGTCTGCTGATAGTCATTTCTGTTCTGTTGCGGGGGAGGCAGATTGCTAATACCACATTATAAACCATAAATTGCACATCGCACATGTAAAAATGAAAACAAACACAGCAGTGATTTGCTGGTACATGCTGCTGCGGCTGCTGTATTTTTTTACAACATTATTTTCATATGATTTCACATTTCCACGTAAGGAATTGAAAATCCCTATTTGTGTAACATAAAAAAGGAATATAACCTAAGCACCTGTACCAGTAATGCAAAGATGATGATAAACTGGGCAGGCTCTACTCATATCCGTATATGTATATATATATACTGTATATATACATGTATGTGTATGCGTATGTGTCTGAGTGTGAATGCAAGCACAGGTATATAAAGTAGGCATGTGTTCATGTATGCACACATGAGGGAGAATTCGAGTTTGCAGTCTCTCTTCGAGCAGTAAGCCTAAAGCGTTCCGAGGAACAGAACACTGCCTACACAAAACGGTACGATACAATGCCACAATGGTCTATCTCCGAAGAAGGCATCGGAGACGGCGAAGCGTCACTCACGCCTGGGCGTATTCAACAAATGCGCTGAATAGCTTTAGAGCTGGGCAGGTGTGTGCTTGAGTGCTTGAGTTCTCCATCTTCTTCACGCCAGTCTTAGATATTACCCAGGCCAGGAGTATTTCTTTAGGCAAAATAGACATGCAGGTACAATAGATAGACCTCCTGAACAGAATAGGTACAGGAGCTGCATGCGAGTGTGTGCATTTGAGTGAAAGACTGTCTACTGAATACAAATACATTAGTTATGGTTGTTTCTTCGCATGCGAAGATCAAGGGAAGAAATTAGTCTGTTGATTTGCAATGAGTTATGATTTGCGGCAGGCACGTTGGTGGCCAAGCCAATTAATACATTAGCATATATCAGTGATATGTATGTGTAGCATTGATGAATTATAACAAAAACGAATGCAGTCACGATTTTGATACTTTCGGCAGGAGGTGCACAACACAAAGGGTGCATGATGGTTCAAACGCGCACGTGCACCGCAGGTGTTTTGTAACTATTCCCCCGTTTCGGTAACAATGACCAATCCTCTCATTTACCGTAAGACCCTGGCTGAAAGCACCGGAGGAGAAAGCCAAAGAAAGCGAGTGGAAAGAAAAAAAAAAAAAAAAAAAGAATCCTTGGAACTTTCGAGGAGCCTTCCACAGCCGAAGGAGCGCGTGACGCGTGTTGTGATAGTTTCCATCCATTAGCGGGCGTTCCTGACACACACATACACACGCAGTCACTCACTTTCCACATTTCCACTTCATTAACTAAGCACGTCAGGATCAGGGGCCCGCTCTGATCATCACTCTTCCCGGATTGAAGCATCAGTTCCCGGGGGAAAAAGGCAACCTTTCACCCGCATTATGCGCTGCTCAGAGCACCAGCCAGGCTGTGGTTGAACCTCCGCCTGTCTGTCATGGTGGAGAATCACAAAGACATTTTGGCTTGTATTCAGTCGACGCTTCCCCTCAACTCTGACATGCAAATAAATGCAAGTGGAAGTGTTTTCTTAGCAATCACAGTTTAGAAAGTTCATCTAGGCGATTGCTGAACTTTGCTTGGCATTTACTTAGAAGTCAACGTTAAGGACGAAGGCTGATTGGATCCCAGCCATAATGTCTTTGTGGTGTTCTATGCCATACGGGTGGCGTCCTCTGAAATGACTGCCAGTACCAGAAAATGTTTTAACCAACTTAACTTGACCAAGTTAAAAAAATTACTTACCTGTTCAGGACACGAACGAGAATGCACAGGGACACAGCATGTCAAAAAAAGAGAGAGAAGGAGAAATTCATTAGAATTTTTCACCACAACCTTGTTTGTGAATCTACAGTGAATCAACAGACTGGATGTTTTATTTGCTTGCTCTCACCCCTCATAAGCAATGGTCTAGGGAATACTGTTTATGAATTATTCTGTAGAGAAAAAGAGCACTTCCTACCAGAAATATACTGCATATACGTATTACATCTTTTAAATATAAATATATTAAATCTTTAAAGGGCATATTACTGCTTTCAAAAATGTAGATTTATGCATATGTATTACTATAGAACACAATATAAAGATACACACACTGTAAAACATACTGTATGCACATACTGGGAAAAAAAATCCTGATTAAATTATCACTTTATTTACCACTGGCAAATTAAAGTGGTAATAACTCATCTATTTTGTAACAAAAGTTATGCATTTAGGATTTTGGATTGCACATGTTAATGAACTTGAAAAGGTGTGGCCTTTGCACCTCCAAATACATTTTGTTGCATGTGCGTAAAAGTAAAAAAGTTACACAACACAACACATTACATTGAGCATCCTATAGATGATTTCCACACACCGTTCATTAAATATAATGTCTGTAAATGTATGTGTACAAACAAATACAGACTTATTAAAGATGTAATGGATGCACAACATGAAATGTCATTTTGTACGCTTTGGTTGTAATAGTTGTGAATAATATTTGTTTGAATGAAGTCCATGGTGTTATGCAGGTGTGATCCAGCAAAGTCACACAGGATAAAAGTGGGGTAGACAGCTGTGTTAAAGCTTGAAGTTTCATCACTTCAAAGAAAGCTCTGACAAAGGACCAAAAGCTTACTTCATAATAAATGTGATACTTTTTTAACAATTTATTATTATTATAAATTTTTTAAATATATATTTTTCAGATTTTTTCCCATTTTTCTCCCAATTTAGGAGCCAATTATACCCACTATTTATTTTGATTTTCCCTCCCCTACAAACTCATCGCCCATCCTCCAGGTCAAGCCAAATCCCTGAGGCCAGCGATGATCCGCCTCCTCCGAGATGGAACTCGCCCACTTACTTCTGGAGACACCCTTTGTGCTTCTCGGCGAGTTTGTGCCAGCTCACCCTCCCCCTGGGGCGGACGGGCAAATGCCGCCCCCACAATAGGCTGCCTATTGCAGTCGCAATGCCGCGACCGCAATAGGCAGCTCACACTCGCAAAGCACCAGTCAATGCGAGTGCATTAGAGGCTAGCCGAGGCCCCACTTTTTTAACAAGTTGACGCAGTGCGCAGGAGTTCTCTCTCTCATTGGATTGCGCATTGCATATCCGTATCGCATGCCATATATTTATGTGCATTAATCTTCCATGAAGAGCGCTATGGTGCACTGCATCAGTATTTGTAGAGTATGGCCATGTCTGGCCCAAATAAATAAAAAGAGCAGGGCAGACCCAGAGCCGTTTAAGAAGTGCATCTGTATGTCTGCATGATATTCTCTCCACCCACACTGCCCACCAGGCGCAGAGAACAGAGAAGAACATATGCGTAAACATCTTCTTTTTTCCCGTCGCATAAAATCTTGAGTGAACCCAGGCCCTGTCATAAATCTGCTGAGGAACGGTAGTGTTCAAACAAGATTTCATGATGCCCGAAGAGAAACATATACTGCGACGTATCACTACCTGCGCTAACTCTAGCGCTAGCTGCTAACTTTGCATGTTATCAAGCAGCCCTGACAATGGTCGTTCAGCTTGAATTTTTGGCAGTGAGCATGCTGGTGTTCACACAGTGAACATGTCTCTGCATGAACTATGCGGGCCATTCTCACTGCCATGCCAACACAGAAGAAATTTCTGGGGTGCATGGGGTGACCCACTGAGGTACTGTTTATGGGACCCTTGTAAGGTGGTGTGATGAGAGACCCTTGGGTGTTTGGGCTGAGATGTTTTGGTGTTTGGGGTGAGATGTTGGGGTGTTTGGTGAGAGATGTTGGGTGTTTGGGGATGTTTTGGTGTTTGGGGTGAGATTTGGGTGGAAAGATGTTTGGGGTGAGATGTGTGTTTGGTGAGAGATGTTGGGTGTTTGGGGTGAGATGTTGGGTGTTTGGGGAAAGATGTTGGGTGTTTGGGGAGAGATGTTGGGGTGTTTGGGGTGAGATGTTGGGGTGTTTGGGGAGAGGTGTTGGGATGTTGGAGTGTTTGGAATGAGATGTTGGGTGTTTGGGGAGAGATGTTGGGTGTTTGGGATGAGAGACATTTTTATTGTTGGGACGCTGTCTGTTTTTAAATTTGTATCGCAGTCTAAGCCCCTGTAACAGTCACTCACTTGGTGAGAGTGATTCATATCACACAGATAGTAATCTGCTCATTAAATAACATTTTAATTGGCCCATCTTGTAAATCTTATTAGCCTTTTATATTGAAAAACTATTTTCTGTTCGTGATATGAGCAGACCAGTAATGGAGTAAGTGGAGACATGTCGATTCCCATAACCCAGGGGCCATCAGACTTGAAGGCCCAGAACAGACACAGGTTCTGACTCAAGCTCACCGTTTTTAATGTATTTAATTATTAATTCGAATTGCATCTGGAAAAGTCATCTGCAGTCATAATTTGGCTTTAAATCCACAAGGTGCCTTGGTAACTGCATATTCTTTGAGTCGGGGATTGTATTGCATGTGTAGTCAGACTAATTATACTGTACAATTAAGCCATCGGGGAACTTCCCCAATTAAACCATCAGCGAAAAGGGGATGCCAAACAGAACCGGGCGGACTGGGGACTGAACTCCTGCTGCCGCAGAACTGGGTTATAAAATGTCGACCCACCTGGAACCGGCAGCCCTGACACCGCCCTCCCACAGGACACCCTCAGTCACCGTTCAGAACCATGCGGCCTAACTGCACCACTGAAATGCATCGTCCCAGAGACCACGATTGGAAGTGACACTCCCTGCCATGCCATATCCGGGAGGCGGAAACGGTCGACTCGTTTAAAAAGCATCTTAAGACCCATCTTTTTACTCTTCTTGCTATTAATTAATTAATTTGTTATTTTATCCTTCTTATTTTACTCTTTTTATTTGATTATGACAGGGTGTTTTATTGTTTTACAGTTTTATTGTTTTTTGTTGGTTTAGTACTTTTGTTTTTACTTTTGTATTATAAATAAACTGCTCCAGTTTTATTATTATTATTATTATTATTATTATTATTATTATTACTATTGTTTTCTCTTCAATCATAATTATTACCACACCTTCCCATTTACTGCCCACAATGAGGTATGGATTTCATCCAGTAGGACCCCTAATGGAAAAAGCACCCCAAAAAAAGTTACATGTGAAATGTCAAAAAAACGCATGTATATATGTGATCACATGTGAATACTGTGGACTATACACGGGGTAACATGTGCTATACATGTGAAACAGACAAGGTGATATGCGATTCACGTGTGCAGCATAAATGCGATTTTTCCATAAGGGACGCAGTGACTTCATTCAGGAGATCAGGTTCACAGACAGCGGATGCATTACTCTGATTTCTAAGATGCTTATTGATACAATGAGAACATTTCACACACACACACAATGGTGATAAAATAATACAACAATTATGCCAATAGGAAATAAAATCCTCCAGTGTCCACCACCCTGCCTTCAAGCTCGGACGTAATGCGCTCTAATGCCTCCCTAAGCTATGCGTGGATTATGGTGCTGCGGTGAGGATGATGATGGTAATGCTGTTAACAGTGATATCTTAGGTCCCTCTTCACTGGTGTTTACTCACAATATTGCAGGCGATGCAGAGATAATAGCAGCTCCGAGCCTGTTGCACTGGCTCTATTTTCACTTTGCCATTGTTCCCCGGAGACCGCCATTCCAGCTAATGCTTCTATTACACTGAACTAATAACCGCGTTCAATTACCTCTATGCATTCTCTCGTTCTCCCCCTGTCCCTCCCTCCCTCCGTCCCTCGTCGTCTCGCTCAGATTCAAATTCAGCATATTATTTTTTTGGCCCGACTTCACAAACAACGGCACCACCAGAGCAACGCTACAAATGGCAACGCCATTACACGATACCGACAACAGCAATAATGGCAACAAATAGCCCTTTTAAAAAAAGAAAATATGGCCTATTTTACATGAACCAATTTTCTCTTCGACGAGCATGGAATCCCCCAATCGTGCTCGAAGGCCGTGCAACTGCAATGACCCGTTCACTCGGCAGAGTGCGGCGAGGGTCTCGTGGGAAACGGGCTCTGCCATTCGCTGCTTCTTTAGACTCTGCCAGGCTTGCATGGCACACTTCCTGTGCTTGCCCAATGACGAACATCCCAGCTGACTAAGGCCCTCCCTCAATGAGCATCCCTTCAGCCGATTGTGCCATGCGGGACTTGCGGTCGCACTGGCACGGTCAGGATTCGATGCAAGACCACGGGGCGCGTCGCTACACTGAGAACCAGCGCTTTAGCACGATGTGCCACCTGATTGCCCAAAAAATATACCCTTATTTAGGGATAGGAAGATAGCTTCCATCACATCACGGACACACATTTACAGGAGTAATGTATGCTAAGCGTGGTCTTCTCACATCACAAACAGAAAACCAAGTAAAACAGAAGAGCCCTGTCTAGCATTTGAACCCTTGGCCATAAAGTCAACCGCAACTTAAAGCGGCACGTATATGATGCAGAAACAACAAACTCCAGAGCGGCATTTTCGCGGGCACACGTGAAAGCGCCCCTCTCGACTCTGGAAAGCTGCTCCGGGGGGGAGGCTGCGCCAGTAAAGGAGCATCCGGATGTTCGGGATGCAGGAAGGCTAAAGTGACATCGCATTCCCCCAAAAACACATCTGGAGAGTGCCCTTATTACTCTGAGTCAGTCCATTACCCATTGCGCCTCTTGATATGCATGGTTTCCGGCCCAACTGACCCTACTATTCATCCATTTTATTTCACGACGTAGCAACACACGAAACTCACAATTACCCCAACCATGCAAAAGTGTTATATGAACACAAGCAAAGTCTTACTGACCATTACTAATTACTTACTTACTTATTAATTACCATTACTTATGTGCCGTTAAGGGCAAACTCATGTTTAGGGCACTGATAATTTGGGATGTAAATTGTGAGCTTTCTGTTAAGAGCTCATTCAAAAGACTTTTATTAGATACACAACACTTGCAGTGCCATGCAAACAAAGCCAGGCTTGGTGATGCCAGCTGAGCGCTATGGGGATATGGTTACACTCCAGGAGAGAGAATGCTTGTGTTGTGCTGGCCAACATATTAGCAGGGCAATGCAAGGTGTCAGACTGGGAAGGTAAGGGGAGGTAACCCGCAAGGTTCTGGGAAAGATCTGCCACCTTCCAAATGAATTACTCTTGGCCCTGCATGTGGATCAAAAGGGCCAAGTCTGGAGAGCCTGGCCTTCAGTAGTGACCAAATGTGCTTGACGATCACACTGAATAATACGCAGACAAATACGTGCATGAGAGCGCCGAGTCAAACCAGTCAAAGAAAAAAAAGAAGAAGGGCTAATTCTGAGATATTTCAAGTGCAAAGGATATACATTTAAAACAATATGGGGGAAATCCTTGAAGCTGATCGATGGAAAAACCACATGTACAGAGAGTTTTTGACAGACATGTATTTAAATGCAAATATGTAATTGTCCTTCCAAGCAAATTTAATATATCTGTGCTTCTTTCTTGATTTCACCCATCACAACTTTTCTTAAAACAAACAAGGTCTCACTAAAGGAATCAACAATTACATTTAAATACTGGTCTTCAATTGGAGCCTTAACACTTGCTGAGAACATTTTATACACTGCACTTATTCAGCAGACGGTTTTAAGATGAGGTTTCGATGAAAACAACTCATATTGTTGTGTGGCAATGTAGTATTGACTATAAACTGTATTTCAGCAAAATATTTTGGTCATACTTGAAATTCATTTGCATGACTATTGACTGACAAGAGCTTTGAAGGGCTAGTGGCAGAAAATAAAATGTGTGAAATTAAAAACAAGTGTCTGGAGGCAGAATGTATCCAGCTGATTTTAAGTGTTTTATTTACCTTTTTGCTGAACAGGTCAGGGATGGTAAAAGCTGAAATACAGCCTGAATAGTCATGGGCGCTCAGGAACTGGGGTGTTATGGAGACGCCAAGTGGACAGGAAATTAGTTAAATGAGCTTGAGTGCTTCAAAATGTATCCCACACTGTGGGCTGCTGGGTGGCTCATCCTGTTAAGGCACTGTTGTAGTGTGTATGGAAAACCACGGTCTGGTTTCAAGTCCAGCCTGCGCTCCCTAAGGTAGCGTTGCCCAGGGAGGGAGGGATACAGTTGGCCAGGGGTCTGTGTCTCATTGCACAACGGCAATGCTGTGCAATCTTAACTTGCAGACTGCAGTGTGAAAAGAAGTAGCAGCCAACACAACGCATTTCAGAAGAGAGCGCGTTACCCCAGAGACAAAAGTATTTGAAAGGATTTTTTTGATACGCTTTGGACAACATGTTTAGCGTTTTACAGACGTGCACGGCGGTACTGCAAAAGGCTACATCATTGCGCATTGAAAAAAAGACGTTAAGGCTTACACATGTGGGTTTCTTTAAGAACATAAAGTATTTTTCTTAAGAGCCAATTCTCTGTTCCTACCAGACGGGCCTGCTGTGTGTGTGTCTCTCAGGTCCTTGTGGGAACATTTCAGAACAGTCAACATTTCGACCAATCACGGCGACAAATGAATTCCAGCCACGCATACAATTCTGTCACATAATTACCATGTCAGAGTTGGGTTCATATACTATAATAATAAAAAGGTAGAAGGGAGGCTTATATAGTCTGAGAGGCCGAGTGCTGGATGGAGTTTGTGGGGACAGTGTGATAGTGCAACCAGCGTGTTTCCCCTTGAATCTCAGCCTCCTCCAAGCGGAGGTGGAACAAGACACTCGGGGGTGACCCCAGGTAAGAGGGCCCTTTGAGAGCGGTGCCCATATTCCTATGGGTTCACAGTGGCCAGTCACCCACCCGATGCAGCGCTGCATCTACAGAGCAATAGTTCATCACCCACCAGGACTCATGCTACAGCAAGGGACATAACGAGAGGAGATATAAACATTTTAAACGTTTGACGGAACTCTGGGGAGGCATACATCTCCTACCACCAGAAACACAACAGCCTGAGCGTCTGGTGAATAACACACCGTGGCAACGCTGCGACGGTCAGGAAAAGAGAACTGTGACTTGTGAACCCCAGCTTATTTTGACGTCTGAAACGCTTGTTTCCAGTGTGTTGCCATCAAATTGTCGGTCTCTGATTTCATTATTGTGTGTTGACGTTGCCCTGATGAAAACACGGATCTTAAAACGGGCCTAGGTGCCCATTTCATTGTAAAGCAACAAAACCCTTTTTTTTTCTTCTCTTTAACACAATCCAAATCACAGCAGCATCATTGGGGGGTAAATCCCTGTGAAATGACAGCAGCGGGCAGAGAGGGATGGAGATTGGTGGTGATGGAGAATGGATCTGTTTCTCGTTTCACCTCCTCTCTCCTACGGCAGGGTGTTCTCCCTTTATTTACTCTGTTTTCCTTCTCATTCAACCCCCCCCACACACTCCGCTTTGCTGTACAACTGTTTACACCTGCCCTCCTGGCATCCTCGCCGGAGTAGGGAGACTCAGTTCCACACCCTCTCGAGACACTCTGTCCCCAACCATCCAGCTCTCTCACAGCCGGTACACACTACTAATCCCTCACAGGCCTCAGGTCTGAATTAGACATAATCAGATATTGCTGTTTGTTAATCTAATGATTTGAGTGCGGCAGGGGGTGGACAACATGTCCCTCTGTTGCCCAGTCACTTCCTACTCGATCCAACTACCCCCCCAACTTTTATTACATCTCTGAACAGGAGCCGGCTTAGCAACCATTTTCTAGATTTTCTATCAGTCATTGTTACAATTAAGAGATAATCTCTGGAAATGGTTTAGAGGTCGCCATCTGATCTAAAAGGACACCTCCACTGATGAGATCACATCACAGGGTGCTGTACCACATTGGAAAGGGTAGTTATATTTCAGCCATTGCGTTGTAACACAGGGGTTCTCAAACTGGAGCCCATGATGGAGTTCCAGGGGATCTTCAGTGAAAAGGAAAAAAATACTTTTTTTACTAATGACTTTTTAACATTTTTCATGTTTTTCATGTTTTTCTCCCTATTTAATGGGCAATTATACCCTCTATTTATTTAGATTCCCCTTATCCACGAACTCGCCGCCCATCTCTATGGGGCAAGCTAATTCCCCGAGGCTAATTCCCAGAGGCAAGCGATGATCTGCCTCCATCTGACCCTCCCCGCTTCCCCTCAGGCGGACAGCCAAACGCCGCCCCCGATCGGGGCTCTCGGCCAGGGCCAGTCTGGCACAGTCAGGTTTCGAACCGTGGCTATAATAAGCAGCTTGCACTCACAAAATGAGTGTTTTAGACCGATACACTATCCGAGGCCCCACATACTCTCCTTTTTTTTAAGTTTTTTTTATATTCATGAATGGACATATGTTAGACTTTCAGATAAATTATACCTTGTCTAATTTACTCTTGTAATATTATGGTCAGTTATTACATCTGTATATTTTGCTAAATGCATGCCTGATACAGATACATAGTTTATGATATAACATTTTAGACATGCTTTTGTGTACTAGTGTGTTAAATAGCCAATGCATTGCAGCCTGCAGTGGGCACTGGATACAGGGGTCATCAGCTTGTCCCTTATTAGGCCAACGGATTCATTTTATTGCTGTGTTTCTTTTCTCTCTCCCAAGAAAAACTACATATGATACACTTTTATGACAGACTTTAAGTGAAAAATGGGAATGATTGAGGCTGTAAAATTAAAGCTGATATTGCACCTTTTCCAGAGACAAAGTCAAGTCAAAATGTCTAAAAATGAACCAAATCCATAAATCATAAGAATATAATCAGCTGAGGGGAATGTTAATAACGGATAATAATTTATAGTGAGGTATTTTCACACTGCCGTGGCGGCCCAGGCCTTTTCAGAGCAGCTATGCCAACAATGCAGAACTTTCTACTTTGTGATTCGGAGGAGCCCTTCCAACCCACAGCTGCTATCTGTCCTCAAGCCATCAAGGCCTGAGTCGCACAAGCCAACTGCAGAGGCTGGACACACACTCTGACACCCATACACACACTGACACACACACATACACACAATGACGCACGCACACACACGTGTATGTACACACACACACACACACAAACACACACATGCATGTATACACACACACACACACACACACACACACACACACTGACACGTACACACACACACGCACACACACACACACGTATGTACACAAACAAGCAAAACACTTTCTCACACAAGCACACACAGAAACGCACACACATTCACACAGCCACATAAGCACACATTCCCACGCACATACAGTGGGTATAAAAGGTACTCACCACCTTTTTCACATTTTATTTTCTTATTTCATTGAATCAAAATGGATTAAATTGGGATTTCTTGCCACTGATCAACACAAAATACTCTATAATGTTAAATAAAAACAACAACTCTAAAGCTATCTCTCGAAAATCGAAACTATCTCTTAATGAATTATAAATGAAAAACATTGAAAAAATAATTGATTGCATAAGTATTGGCCCATTTTCATAAAACACCTGGTTGAATCAATTGTCTTCAGAAGTCACATAATTATTTGATTGGAGTCCACCTGAGTACAATTAAGGTGTTTCAAATTATTTCAAATTAAATACATCTGTCTGTGAGAGGTCCCACAGTTGGTTAATACATTTACAAACAATACTTTCACCATGAAGACCAAAGAACATTGAAAGAAAATCAGAAAAAAGGTTATTCAAAAGCATCAGGGGAAGGGTATAAGAAGATCCCCCAGAGCACATGCCATCATAAAGAAATGGATAGAATTTGGCCAACCACCAAAACTGAGCAAACTGAGCATCCATGTTAGGGAGGCCACTTGTTATGGGAGGCCACCAAGGGCCAAGAGGCCTATGGTAACTCGGATGGAGTTACAGTCTTCCATGGCAGAGATGGGAGAAACTGTCCCAGCAATAGCCCAGGTGCTTCACAAATCTGATTTATGGAAGGGTGGCAAAAAGAAAAGGCATTGGGTGGCATTGTTGAAGAAACCTAATATGAAATCTCACCTAGAGTTTACCAGAACGCATGTGGGAGACTCCCAAACTAAGTGGGAGGAGAATTCTATGGTCTGAACTTTTTGGCCTCAATGTTAGGTGCTATGTTTGGCCCAAGCCTCACACACATCATCCCAAGAACAGTATCCCTGCTGTGAAACCTGGTGGCGGGAGCCTAATGCTATAGGGATGCTTCTCTGCTTCAGGGACTACAAAATTCAAAATAGAGGGCAAAATGGATGGTGCAAGATATAGATAAATCTTGGAAGAAAACCTGCTGCAGTCTGCAAGAGACCTGGGACTTGGGAGAAGAATTATATTCCAGCAGGACAATGACCCAAATCATACAGCAAAAGCCACATTGGCAAAACAATCTATGTCCTGGAGTGGCCCAGTCAAAACCCAGACCTCAATCCCATTGAGAATCTATGGAAAGATTTGAAAATTGCTGTTTACCAACGGTCCCCATCCAACCTGATGGAGGTTGTGCAATTTTGTAAAGAAGAATGTACGAAAATTGCAGTGTCCACGTGTGCAAAGCTGGTAGAGACCCAAATAGACAGTGCTTCTACCAAGTCTGGGGTTTAACTTATGGAATTGATTAGTGTCTGTTCTTTATTTCTAATTAATTAAGAAAAAGCTTTCGTTTTCTTATTTTATTTGACATTTATATGAGTATTTTATTTTGATCAGTGGCAAGAAATCCCAATTAAATCCATTTTGATTCCATGAAGGAAGAGAATAAAATGTGAAAAATGCTAAAGAGGGTGAATACTTTCTACCCACTGTACACACACACACACACACACACACAACATATACACACAAACATTCACACACACACACACACACACACTAGTGTGCATGTACACACAAACCAATGCACACTTACACACCACACACACACAAGTGTTTGCATTGTCTACCTTCACCCAGGGAGACAGGTGGTGCTAATGGAAACAAAAGCTACTGAATTATGCAAGACAATTAGAAATGCTGACGAACACCATGTGCTTGGGCTAAAAAACACAACAACATTGCAGTGTCTAAGATTTACAAGGAGGGAGAGAGGCGGTGATAAGTGCTTTAAATATTTAATTGCACTTCTCTCATTGTGCAAGTTAGCAGTCATTCAGGACATCTTTAAGGCTGAAGAAACAAATGTCTATCCTTTAGCTGCGACAAGTCTCCAAGAAACGATTGAGCATTTTAGAGCACTCTCGTTGTGTGATACCCCCCAGTTGTCTGAAAAACCATACTGCAATCTGCCCTTGCCCTGATAAACTCTGTACGCGATGGGATGAGCGGACGCTGTGAGGCCAGTCTCTTAGGAGGGGTCACCTGGCAGTGAACAGGGATCACAGGTGTGGCAGGCAACGACTAAAGACGTTGTGTCATCGTTCATCGTCTGTCAATCACGTAGGCTCCGCCCCCTGATGTCACCTTCTCACACCCCATGAGGGTTATAAACGTGTGAAACGGGGCACTCTGCTGACATTAAGGGTGCGAAAAAGAAAAATAGTTTTTATTACAATTGCCTTATGGGAAGAAAAAATGAGCGGTCTAGAGGAGTCAAGTAAGGACAGAAAATAAATAATCCCTGCTTGGCAGCATTTTCATCGAAGGAAAAAAGTAAAACTGGAAATAATAATCAGCCAAAATAAATAAATAAATAAATAAATACAATTATTTTACCCTCTGTGCGTGTGCAGGCGTAATTCTCCGAATTCTGATATTTGAATGGTTCCAGGAGAGGGTGGAATTTCCTTGCACAAATGGAAAGAATCCAAGATTGATGAGGAGTCACCAGGTTGCCGCACATCACAGGTTTGCCGTTTCATGCACTATTTTCTTGTACATTTACTTGTCATACTTGTTCAATTTCATACATGAGCTTTCATTTCAAACCCACTTGCATTTTTGTCCTCTAAAATCGAGTCTGACATCAGTGAATGTGAGGTCAAGTCAACCGGTCTGCAACAACAATGCAAACAAAGTCCTTTCCATATTGAAACTGATATACAACGCAGTTATTTACTGTCCTTGGTTGGTCTGTATAAGAGAAAAACTGTAAGTGCATATGGTCAGGTCCAAGGGTAAGTTTTTTTTCTCCACACACACACACACACACACACACACACACACACACTCACACACACACACACACACACACTTTGTAAAGTGAGTGACTTCGTTTCCCCGGTATACTTAATAGCATCTCTGTATGGCACATCGTGAGAGTGATGGACAGGGTGAACTCATGCAGTGATTGGCAGTCCATTTAAATAGTTGAGTGACAGGGGCAGGTGATGGATTGGGTGCGGGGGGTCCCAGTCATTAAAAGGCAGGGGGTTGGGGGGGGTCCCAGTCATTAAAAGGCAGGGGGTGGGAGGGTTGGGGGCGGCGGTGTTTCTTTCTCTCTCTGCTTTGTCTGTCTGTAGCAATCACAGGCCCATTTCAGTGGACGTTAGGGCAGAATGGCAGCCTATTGCACTCAGCGCATATCAGGACTGACACTTTAATCGCTGCTTTGGAAACATATCTCCACACATTTTCCACTAATAAAAATGAAAAATGAATGATAAAATGCAACATTCTACGTAACTTTTTTTTTTACTGTCTGAATTTTAAAACAAACTCTCCTGCATTGCTATACCGTTGCTATGGGAAGATGACCCCCAAAAAACAGTTGATTCCCAGCCCGGCAACACAGTCTCCACGCTTGGCCCCATCACCACACACCACAGGACCTCAGCTATGCCCACACATGGACATACGCAGACCGCTGGTCATGTTACTCATGCTGTACCTGGAAGAGCAATGACTTTCCAGGAGCCTGTCGACGCGCGCACAAATCAGAGGTAACCTGTGGCCGAAACGACACGCTGTGCCGACGTGACCAGCCTTCGCAACCGAGTCCAGCAGTCAGTGTGCACCAGGGATCAGCATCGTGCCCTCTCTCTCTCTCTCTCTCTCTCTCCGTGCCTGCTGGAAGGAGCCTGAAAATCTCCCGCAGGCCTTTAGACACATTCAAAGGCTTGGTTTGCACTTCCAGGCCATCTCGCTCATTATTTCAACAGCAATTACATTAACAAATCACTCAAACCAATCCCCCCCCCCCCCCGACTCATCCTGAGCAGCCCACAACCGCTGAATCAATCATGGAGATGATATTAAAAACAGCGTGTGAACGGATTGGCAGAGTCAACAGTTTTTTTTCCCCCTGCTGAGGGGATAAAAAAATATAGAGATTTAGATCGGGTGTCTGGCTGCCCACTTCCAGCCTTCCCACAAAGCCTCGGCTCTGAGTCGGTGGCTCCCATTCATTAATCACCGACTTAATTAGCTAATTAATCAACCGGTACAATAACATCCCGTCCGGCCGGCCGTAATCTCGTCACCCAGGGATCTCCCTCCGGTGTGTACTAACAGAAAGACCCCGTGGAGGCACGATATTTGAACCCTGGTCTCACCCCCCTTGAGCATTGTCTGCTCTGACCACCACCGCCACCGGCTCTATTCATGTCCTGGCAGCTCCACAGGAAGCTCGCAAGTGGGCGCTGACAGTTCGGACAGTTCGGACCGTCGCTTCTTCCTCTGCGCTCGAGCTTTGATCGTCCCGGCTGCACACTCCCTCGCTCCGTCACCCCCTGAACCAGCGTGGCCTGCATCCGAGCAACCAGACCCCACCGCTGCTCATCAGAGAGAAGGCTTCACAAATATAGCTTAGTGCCACATACATACTAAGGGTCTGTCAGTCTACACACACAGTTTAGTCATTTCTGCACTGGCCTCAACTTCAATTCAGGAAGGTTTTTTAAAATTGAATGTACCGGGATAATGCAATAATTCAATCGATCCAATTAATTAATTAAATTTATGAACCAAAGGTAGATAGACGGACAGATGGTAAGTGGGTATAAATAGGGAGATACTGCCCGTGAATGTGCAAAAGGCCTCCTTTCAGTTTGGCCTTTTCAAAAAGTGTGCACTCCGGGTATGTGACAAGTGCTTTCTGCTGGCTAAACCACGTCTAACTGGGATTAAAACATTGAGCACGGAGGCAACAGGACACAGTCAGTCCAAAAACCCCGGTAAGGCCTTTTATTCACTGTGCGTAATCCTGTCTCTGAAACCGAGCTTAACCGTTAGATCAAACAGAAAGAAGGCCATTATTAGCATTTCTGGCACCTAAATCCCATCAGACAGGCCTCTTGTGTGCACAGTAATGTGCCCCTCTCTGTTAATCAAGGCCTGTATTTGGACAGGGTGATTAGACATCCAGTAAATGTCAAATCCCTGACTTTGATGGCACAAAACCCTGAACAAACTCAATGCAGGTGGAGGGGGGGCACAAAGCATTGTGGGATCAGTGCGTGGTTATGGAGCTCAGCCAGGGGCTGCCAGCACTGCCCTCCTTTAGGTGTGCTCTGTATGTAGGCAGAGCCCCGCAGATCATGTTAATATAATCGTTTGGATAGAGAAAATCATACTTTTTATCCTTTATCACCTTTATGAATATCAGTCACTCATTTTCAGGAGGAAGACATTCGTTAAGCAACGCAATGCCGATGTGGCTTTGCTCTGTCATCGACTGTAGTCTGCTGTTGAGACAACTCGCGCCGCTGCAGTCAACTCTGCAGTGTCACCACAACAAATGGCCCGAGGATAGAGTTCGGACCCTGATGCTAACCGAAGCGACGTACAGTAGGTGTGAGTCAGTCCTTTGGCTTTGAGCAGGCCTGCGGCAGTAAGGCCAGTGGGCTGAGCAGACAGGGTTCAGCACAACCCGAAGGCAAAGCCACCTGGAACCTGAGCAAAGCATTTTCAGCCCGAGTTGAGTCTTAAGGCCTCTACACACACACACACACACACATCACACACTGTAAACACAGAGGACACATCTCTGACACACACACACACACTAAACACAGAGAACACATCTCTGATACACACACACACACACATCACACACTGTAAACACAGAGGACACATCTCTGATACACACACACACCTTACGGTGCTGCTCTGATTCAGAATTAACTTTACAGGTAATAGCAGGAAAAAGGGGGGGAGTGAGAGAGAGACAGAGAGAGAGAAAGAGACAGAGAGCAAAAAAAGAGAGGGAAATAGCAGGAGAGCTAAAGCCCTGTCATTTTGCAGCTCATGGAGAGAGAGAGAGAGAGAGAGAGAGAGAGAGAGAGAGAGAGAGAGAGAGAGAGAGAGAGCAAGAGAGAGAAAGTGTAAAACATCTGAAAGAGCTCTCTGCTCTCTGATCGATATGGATGCCTTCCCTAAGCCCGAGAGTATTGATGTGCAGGGCCTGGCGGTTGTGTTAGTAACAGTGGAGGACAGATGCCTAACGGGACAACAACAGCAACAGAGGGTGCAAGCTGGGGTGCCTCCTAAATCACATAGATAACTCCAATATCTATTAAAAAAAACTTGCCAGTGAAGAAGGCAATGATGAATATTCTCTGGCTGCTCGCTAAATCACCAGCCGGTGGCCCCTGTGTGCTGGCGCTCCAGACCTGGCTCCCCCTCTCCCATAGCTACTGACCGCAGTACTCACATTACTCCACACTGGCAGGCCACACGCAGGCGGCGAGCAATGGCGTCACTTTCTTTTTTGCGCACACATGGAAAAAAAGGCTCCTGTCACAAAGACTGCGATAGTAGAGGGAGGAAGCCAGCAGGAAGACAAAATACATTTCCAGCCATAATAATTTCACCGCGGCGAGCACACGGTGCACGGCATGGAAGCTGAAGAATTTCCGTCCCCCGGCGTGCGTCTGCCAGCAGTGGTATCGGCACTTTTCACAGGAAACGAGTAATGGCTCGCTTCATGCGTCATCCAAATAAAAAAAGCCAGCGGTCCAGGACAAAGAAATGCTCTGAGACCCAGCGTCTCTGGACACAGCAGCAAGGCGAGGAGCACCCCTCACCTTAATGACCCCCTCACCCCCTCACCCCCTCACCTCGTACACTTAGTGGCACCTGGACCTGGAACACCCATCTCCAAACACACACACACACACACGCCCGCACGCCCGCCCGCACGCCCGCACGGACACACACACACCTCCAAACACACACACACACACACCTCTAAACACACACACACACACACACGCACCACACACACATACCTCTAAACACACACACACATATAAACACACACACCTCCAAACATACACACACACATGCACGCACACACCTCCAAACATACACACGCATACACATACAGCACAGTGCTTTTCTCTGTGGTATATTTCAGGCACTGACTGTGTACTTGATTGTTGGGTAACTTGAATCTTTCGAGTGGGTATTTTTCAGGTAGCAGGACAACGGATGTTTGTCGGGGCGGGTGGGCGGGTGTGAAAAGTTCACACAAATAACTTTTAGGTTTAAAGAGAACGCCTGAATTAGCTAAATGTTTGGAGAGCGTGTGAGGATTCTGAGGATTTTTACATTTTACTGATTGAACTGAAACTGTTGCTTTGGTCCAGAAAGATTTGTGAACGTCTTTGTAATATCAACAAAAATAAAATAAATGCAACCTTGTGAAATTGTGCAAGCCGCACACCAAGAGATATGTCAATTCCATGTTTCAAAATGATAGGATATAGTCAATTGTGCTACTTGCCATAAACTGCAAGCATGCATGGGAAGATATCTTATTATAATATTAATATTACTACGGGCCCCCGGGTGGCGTAACGGTAGGGAGGGAAACTGGCAGGAACTTGTCGCCTATCAGAGTGGCTCTGCGTGTACCGGAGTTACGGTCGACGGCTTGGCGGGGTTCCGTCTTGGAGGAGGCGGTTCATTGCCCTTGTCACTGCCGGTTCCAGAGCTGCAGCGGCAAGCTCGTAGTGCGATAGAAAGAGTACAATTGGATACTAAATTGGGAGAAAACTAGATATAGTTTTCCACTTTTCCAGAGTGGTAGTTGGAGAGGTTTTGATGTAGTAGTAATTTTACATTTACTTCTATTACAATGAAAGATTCATAACAATAAATACATGGTACATACATGAATAGACAAATACACATTTCTATGTAATAATTGACAAAGCCATCAGAGAATGGGTTCTCGGTGCTTTTACACAATTTTGGGAAGTGTATAATTATGTTGCTAACCGGTGAAAGGCTCAATGCCATTCCCAGCTTAATGACTTTTTGGTAATACTCACATGCATATTTAACAGTAATAATAATTGATTGATGAAAGGAATTATGATAATGGCTCTATCAATAAACGACACCATCTCGTTTTAAACATCTTTTTAATGAGGGAAGCTGTTCACCTTGTTATTTTGTACTTACAAGCATTTTGTCATGTGCCGTATAAAAAAAACAGTTTAACCTGGTTCAAATCAGTTTTCAAACTTTTGTTCACGCTGACAAAACATAAACTAAAATTACGCACTAATGCAACAATGGCAACAATTATTTGATGCATGATGAGAATTTAATTCCCCGTCTTCTCAACACGTAGATAATTTGGATCGCGCCCGGTTGAAGAATAGTCTGTCCTTTTTCAAGCAGCCCAGCCCTGCGTCAGAGCAGAAGACGGCAGAGCTCAACAGAAGACCAACTGTGCGTTTCCACCGCCGCCTTCAGCCCCTCGGTGAGAACTACTAAATAACCTCATAAGAAGGCCCATCTGCTCGTGCTATACCCTACGCTGTCGCTTCCAGCGGAGAACCCAGAAGAACAGGAGAAGCCCTCGTTCTGTCTAATCCCGCCTTGTGAGAACGGCCTTCCGGAATGACGACACACTGTCTTCCATGTTATGAGCACGGGCCAGTTCGTCAGCGTTGCTGTCTGTGGACTGCTTTCTGTCGTCGTCGAAGACTGTAGCTATGCCGATCATCACCGAAACTGTTGCCAAGGTCAGTTTTGTGTTTTTTTGTTTCTGATTTTATCCCATTTTCTCCCAATTTGGTAGCCAATTAGACCCGCTATTTTAACGTCAATCCCCCCCTAGTAATGTGAGTTCGCTGCCGTAGTCCTGTGACCGGTAGTGACGAAGCGAAGTGACGCCTCTTACGAGACGGCACCCGCAGGCCGTCGACCGTAACCCGGTACTACAGGGCCACTCTACGCAGCAAACGTCACGTCGGCTCCCCTCCCCCCTCCCTGGGGCGGACAGCCAATCGCCGCCCCCCTGGTGGCACTCCCGGCCCGAGCCGACACTTGGCGAGACGGGGAATTGAACCCCGGTCTCCGTGGCCAGCGTCGGACGTTGTAACCACTGGACCACGCGGGAGGCCCAGTTTTGTGTTTTTAACGGTCCAAAAAGGTGGGAATGCACGGAGGCTACCGGTCTCGGGCGGAGGGTAGACCGAACCACCGCATGACTTTGATGCACGGCAGCATGTCAAGCACTTTAAATTAACTTCAGCAAATGACTGCTGGGAGGGGGTAGCAAGGGAGGAGGTTAATCATCTTATTGTAATTTTGACTTTGTGGCTGTCCTGAAATTCAATGAAGTTCGGTCCACCTTAACAAAATATGCATATGCATATGTGAACTAATAATGCTTCTGTTCTTTCAGGGCCTGGGGAGAAGGATGTGGAGCTGGGAGAATGCTTCAAGGTTGGATCTGGATCAGGATATGAGAAGGACAGTGTTTGGGGGGGGAGCTGTATAATAATTACTGGGGACTGTACTGTCATAACAGTAGCTAAATGTAGCACAGATGTATTACACTTGCTAATATCTCCACTAATGAACAGCCCATTACGGACGCTGAAAATAACCCTGGAGACAGGGCGGCTCACGCCCGGTGTTTTTTCCCCTCCCTCCCGCCCGCCCGCGTTAAGGACACACAGCCTAGCGTGTGGCCCGCTGCACCTCGGACTCATTACCGACATGTCATGCCTCAGTGAGCCCCTCCGCTCTCCGGGCTGCGGTCGTCCCCATAACTCATCTCGGCGCCCTGAGGAGAGGAGCCACGCTCCTGACAGGATGACGGAGCGATTCTCTCTGCCCTTCTTCCACGTCCAAATCTTGTGAATCATCTGAACTTGTGTCCCCTGCTCCGGAAGGGATCCCGCGTTTTCCACACTTCGGTTCACGCTAGTAGTCCTCAGCTAAACCGTGTCAACTCCCCACGCATAGCTCAGAACAGAGCTATTGAGCTACCCTCCAACCCTGCTGCACAGCCCTTCCATCTATTGCTGTTACTTTTATTGCACAAGTAAATGCTTTACATAATGTCTTTGGTCACAAACACAAATGTTGTTCACCATAAATATTCCAAAATAAGGAATGTTGTGACCGCTCATTTTGACTCCTCCTTTGACGCTGGATCAAAATATCAAGGTTACAGTAACGAATTCAGAGGGCGTCTGCCCAAGACTGCCAGCTATAAAAGAGACACGGATTGTTTACGGAAGGACGGCTGCCACTGTTGAGCATTGTGTGCTGTGAGATTTCAACACAGGCCTGCCCAGCGCTGAGTCTAGCCAGGTTTCAGAAGCAGCACTGGTGATGTCACCTTTGTTTATGACAGACAGCAGCGCAGAAACAGCACCAGACTGTAGACTATGGTTTACGAGGCCACTGAACGATTTTACGGCCTCCGAATGCTGAAAAGTAACCTTAAAAAAAATTATAAACAATAAAAAAAACGATAAACAATAAAAATAGTTTTATTGAAACTGGATTGAATGACCCTGAAATGACCAGTAACACTAACTAATGCTGATGGCATTAAGTAAAGTATGTGCCTGTCACAAAATCTAGCCATGGTTGGTCCTGTTATTTCCTCTATATTGCAACTTTTCTGCCCTTCTCTACAAACCTGAGGGCCTTTAAGAACATAAAAACATAAGGCTTGTCATTTTGCCTACTGTCTAGAGTGTCCAGCACTGCATCAAGCCTGGTCTTGAACACTGGTCTCCTACTACATGACCTGGTCATTTAATGCGTTGATAACTCTGCAAACTTTAATTTCCTGATATCACGGCAACTAATTTCCCCCTACGCCCCTTGATTCTGAAATATCCAACTGAAATACTTTGTAGCCCATGTTGTTAATCCCTTTTAAAATGGGGAAAAACCTCAGTCAAATCCTCTCTTAGTGTTATTTTTTTGTTGAGCCCAAGATCAAGGGTCTCAAGTGTTTTTTTTCCCGCAACTTGATACCCAGAACCAATTTAGTTGCCCTTATCTGTACTATTTAAGGATTTAGTTCTCCGCACAGACAGTGCGCTCCTCTGTGTGTACTAGCACAGCCACAGCGGGGACAGGCAGAAGCAGTCCACCGCAGGGTCATTAAAACCCGCTGCTGCCAAGATCACAGCTGCTCTCCACATAACCGCACTCTGCTCAACCTCCCGATGGGGAAAAGCTACAGTTTGATGGGCAGTAGTTCCCCGTTAAAGAGCATCAAAGGTATTCGGTCATATTTATACATTGAGGCTAATCTCGAGAGCCCAAGTTTTCCATTGTAAAACTTGTTCTCTCTTTTCTATACGAACCAGACCATCCTCTCCGTTAGAACAAGGTGATTCGGTGGTGCTGTTAACTCCAACACAGGAGCCCTGCTGGGCGCAGCGGATGGATGGACAAAGCAAAGGATTCCGTTGTGAATGTGGGCTCCAAACATACAGGGCTGTCCGTCCATCTGGCCCAAGTGCGTTCGTCCGTACATATCACATTTTGAGTCTCCTTTATTGAAGTCTGCGTTTGTGCCCGTGTCAAATTACATTTGCGATGGCCACGGTCTGTGCAGCATTTCCTTTGGTTAGCACCAACCCTCAAATATCTGGTGTTATACCTGGTGGTATATCATACACTTAACACTTAGCAACACATTGAACAATATCTGAGATATAGAACGTATAAGGTGTGAATAAACATGAATTGTCATGAGGACAAACAACCGAGAGAAAAACTCTCATAAGAACTGTGTATGCCAACACTCCCACAGGCGAACAAAAGGCCATGGTTATATTTCATAGGGTTATAATGTCTTTTAGATTGCAGCCTGCATCTTGCATGCTGCAATTCGCTCTCACGCTCTCACGCTGTCCTCCAGCTCAATTTCTTCTCTTCTGCAAGCTTATCATCCTCCTGCTCCAGGCCTCCAGCACAGCCCCTGCTGTTTGGCTACAGAGGGGGGCAACGCCGCTGGCCAAGAGCAACCACCTCTAACGCACTCGGACATGTAAGAGGTCTACAGGGCTTGCTCTCACCCCTCACGTTTCACGTTGGAAAGAATTACAGAACCTCCAAGCAAACAAACGCCGGTCTATTAAGTCAATAAATCGCGGGTGCGTTGCCGTCGAATCACCTACGGCTTCGCGCGCAGAAGAAGACGAGCGTGTGAAATATGAGCGGCGGAAGTTCGGAGAGTGACAAAGACATCTCGCAGCTGCCTCCCTGCCGTCTTCTGCCCCTGTGAGATCATGGAACAGTTTTGAGGAGCTGCAACCCGTCTTCAGACACGCAGTGACAACGTGACAACTCTTGACAACGTCCGCCTGTCAATTAATACAGACAGCATCATACAATATATGCCAACCCTTAATATTTGTATACATTTATATATTTTTTTTTTTTCACCCGGCAAGAAACAAGTTTTTGGTCAAAGTAGCAATCATCACATTGCTCAAATATTAAAGGATCATTGGGGGAAAAAAGTGACATGAAATATGTAAAACCTTGTTACGGAAGACCTACATGGTCCAGAGGGGCTCACTGATCAGAGGCAGAAGTGCAGTCCGTGCTGCTCTGTCTGTCCGTCTGCTCCCCTCCTCTGAAAGACAAGCCTCCTCGGTCCACTGACCCTCACTTGCACCAGAAGGCAGGAGATGCCACGAGGCCTCCTCTCTCTGAGCGGCTCATCCACCCCCGCCGCGGCCCCCCTGCACTCTCTCTGGAGGCAGGTCGGCTCAGCGCAGTGACAGCGTCCATTAGAGCCTGTCAGCACCGGCCCGTGAGAGCAGCGCGGGAGGAAACTGTGACTCAGGCCTCCGTCGGCAACCAGACCCTCCGTGCTCCTCTCTGTCTGCCATCTGCCCTGCCCCCACCCCCACCCAATCTCCCTCTATCTCTCTCTCTCTCTTTCTCTTTCTCCCTCAATCGCCTGTCCCTGTCTAGCTCACCGCGAGAGCCACTGTTTCGAGGCCTCTTCCAACTGCGCAAGGAGCAAAAGGAGGGGGAGAGGGACAAGGGGACGTTTATTGGAGCGGGGTTCACTGCGAGCGTCTCGCTGGCAGTGCGGCGTTTCCAGATGTTTCGGCCGACCGTCTGGTGTTTCCACTGCCTGTACAGGTTATACGAGGAGCTGCTCTTTACCGCGCACGGACAGCCTACAAAGCACATCAGATCATTCGTCCTCTCCTAGAATACTATTCTTGGAAAAAGTGACATCATTGATTTTTCCTACCTGCGGCCCAAGTGCCGTAAGTGTTTCATTTGTTAGGTGTTACAGATCTATGGCCACGCCACTATTTCAACATGACAGAAAAAAAGGGGAAAAATGTACATGAATGAGATATTTATATTGCACTAATTCACTGTGGAAGCATAAGGCTATGACTGGTATCAGAAATCCACATCTAATCCTGGATCAAAAACAACGAGAGCCTACGTCTTCTTTAAATCAGAAGGGATTGGTCTGAAAGGATATTGAAAAAATCTGTGGGTATCGGCTCCAAGAAATTCACTGAAAAAAACCAACTGTTTTTGAAATGTTTTTATACATCCAAATCAGTAAGCCAGATTTCTGTGGTTTTCGAAGGTCGATGCTGCCGAACTGCTGTCCCCTTTCCCGCCTGACCCTTGGTCGACGATCATGCTGGCGACTTTGAATCGCTTGCGCTCTTAATTTATGTTTCTTTCCTCTAAATGACACGCGAGCGGCCTCGCTTAAAATCCTACTCACGACCCCGAAGGCCAAGTGTAAATGACTAAATAAAGTGGACTGGGAGGTCAAGCGTGTGTTTTTCCACTTAGTAATATGAGGGTTAACCACAGGACTTTCGTATTAACAGTGAGGCGACCCAACGACTGCTATTTGGGAGAGACTTATAACCATCTCTATTAGGAACAGCTTTTTAATTGCCTGGGAAGTTGAAAAGCTGGGTTTGGCATGAGGACACTTTGCTCGGGAGAAGGGTTTTCTGAGAGAGTGCACAAGCCGTTACTAAGAGCCCTCGGTTTAACCCTGCTTGGTGATATCAGAGCCCCTTCCATTCTATTGTGCCTATATCTGATGTGGAGAGACTAAAGCTGACCATCCATGAAGTTAACATCAATAGTGATACAGAGGGCTGGCAGTATCCACTCCTGGACTGGTCCAGATGGCATTACATTGCATTATAGATTTGCCTAGCAGACACCAGGGTGACTTAAATAGCTTACATATTATCAATTTATACAGCTGTGTATATACTGAACGAATTCATGTTAAGTACTTTGCTCAAGGGTATGAACGCAGTGTCCCACTGCATCTTTTTTACCTGCAATCTTCCAAGAGCAAACCCTGCTCCCTAATCCCTACAACGCACTGCTGCCCCATGTGGCGGCCCTGGTATTTGCGCGTGGCACTGCTGAATGACTCACTGAGCTAAGACAGTGAATATTTGTGTGGGTCCTCTGATGCTATCTGCTACTAATTCCACAGACTGCAGAGTAAGGGGAAAAGACACCACTCCAGCCAGCCAGCAATTAGACCAGGGCATCTTTCCATGCTTTCAACTCCCTCCAAGGAAAACTGTGCAGAATGCATGTATGTAACAGACACGCACTAACACATGCACACAGTATGAATGCATACATATACACACACAGACACATGCATCCATGCACGCACACACACACACACACATGCGCACGCACACAGACACGGATAAAATAAATGATAATGTAATTATAAGATAGTCTGTCATTACCACAGTAAAGACTTTTTGTGGCCGACAGTCACCTGAATTCAACCTCAAGTTACAGCAGTATCCCCATGTTAAGTCGTCACAACATTGGATTGTACAATCCGACTAACAAAGAAATAAAGAAAAGAAAACTGCAAGCCATGCCAAATTTCCCGTCTGTTCACCCACACGCATCCACACGCACATATTAAATTCCTCCGTCAACCTCTGGTTAACAGTTTTCCACTTCCAGTTCATTAAAATGCAATTACTAAAGGCACCCTCCTGATAAATTGCAATACTTTTCTAAATCCTTGATTCAGGCAGTCTAAAAATGTGAGTGCCGTCGTCTTCATCACTGAATTACTGCAGCAGCCTTGCTTTCCCTTTACCCCAAATATACATCAATCAAATGGGCTCCATAAAACTACCGCGCCGGAAGGAACAAAGCTGGCCTTTCACTTTGCAAACGTTATTTATATTTTGCTAAATCACTGAAAAAAGGTCAATCTGACAATCTAACAGTTTTACCGATAAAGCAAGTCGTTCTCTGCCACATTAAATTTGTTTTTTTTCTGTTAAATACAGGAATGTGTTACACCGTGATTAATTTTGTTTAACGTGCACACACACACACACACACACACACACACACACACACACACACAGCCTTAGGTCAAGGAAAATGTTTTCAATTTTTCCACTAATTGTTCAGGTTTCAGGTCTGGAAAATGTACTCTCTCCATAACTGACAATTGACAATGCAATTGTAAAAAAGATGTATAACAACTTGATACACTTGACTGAGTGATTAATAAACACACCTCAGAAATGATTGGAGATTGGAGATTGGCAATAAGTAATGAAACTGGAAATGAAATTGATTTCCTTTGCTTGACTGAACTTTAGCAAAGAACATAGAATTTCAAAATGCTCCTAGTCTTATTTACGCCTTGAGAGTGGGTTCTTATCTGTGTTATTACATTTACATTTACATTTTAAGCATTTAGCAGACGCTCTTATCCAGAGCCACACACACACACACACTTGTATATCCACACATATAATATTCAGTAGAAGTAGACTGCACACTTAAACCTGTCAGGTTAAAAGCAGAGGTGTGCGGATCAAAAGAATTTCAATAACTAGTTGACATTTTCAGTCAGGGCCGGATTTACTAAAGGATCGTGATGGCTTTTTGAACGCTAAAAGGTCGCAATATCTACATCAGATTTACTAAGTGATCACAACGAGTAAAAATCACTATTAGTTCAATCTGTTCATGCATATATATACATGGGGTGAATGCACTAAAACAGAGTGGAGATTTTGTAAATTAGGTGGATTAAGTATTCATTCTGATTTACTAAATCATGCCTTAATTGCAACTCTCTTCTGTGAGAATTTGAATGTATTTTATGAGCACTGATATCGCCTAGGTATTTCACAATTCACGTTTTGTATTGCACTTTATTTTTTACAGACAGCTAAGTCATCATTTTAAATACACTGTTCTGTCCCAGCAATGCAAAACAAATAATCACAAATGTCATTGCAAAGTACAACGGTTCACGGTCACGGCAGCTTTATTTTCAGGAATACCTGTATCTACAGACAGCTAAGTCATCATTTTAAATATATATTCTATATAGCATATATATTATTTACTAGAACTTGAAATAAGAATTGTATGAAAGGATGCAGGATTTCTATTCGCCAATTTGTCATCAGCTAGCAGTCAGTTCTGAATTTGAACAATTATCTTATTGTACGTATGCGGTCAGGAGAGTATAGAATGAATCGTGAATACAGTTTTACTTTCAAACGCTCTGTGACCTTCTCCCATCACAAGTTTCTATTCTTTATTCTTATTCTAATATTCATTCCTCGGTTGAACCACCGCCGGTGTCTTTTTCCCCCATTATGTTTCCATCCATCCATCCATCCATCCATTATCTAAGCCGCTTATTCCTGGTCAGGGTCGCGGGGGGCTTATGTTTTAGGAATACACCCTGGACAGCCAATCCATCGCAGGGCACACACACCATTTCTTTTACGGGCAATTTAGATGCGTGCATGTCTTTGGACTGTGGGAGGAAACTGGATACCCGGAGGAAACCCACGCGGACACGGGAGAACATGCAAACTCCACACAGAAAGGCCCCGGCCATTCGAACCCGAGACCTTCTTGCTGTGAGGCGACAGTGCTATCCACTTGGCCTCCCCATTAAGTTTTAGGAAAGTTTTTCTTTTGGATGCCGCTTAACATCATGTCATATTTTCTCTACGTCATTGGTTGTTTGTTTTCTTTACATCATCTACTGTTCGTTTTGCTATGCCTAATGAATTCATTTATTTTCTCTTCTCCGTTGGTGTTGTTTTCCTATGCTGTAATATGGCGTTGTGACGCTGTACCTCCTTGACCATTACCTCTATTTCCAGATCTGTAAATTGAAGTTTTATTTTTCTCGTTGTTCCCTCCCAACTTGTGCCTGGTTGCTGCGTATCAATTTTTGGGCGTGATCTGGACATGTGAGCGTGCCATGTTGTTTCGGACCCTTTTGATGGGTGTATCCTACCGCAAATTGTGATTTCATTTCTTTGATTGCACAATTAGAACTAGTCTTAGTAAATTGGTTGTTAATGTGTCGCTATTTGCGAGCGCAAAATAGTGACCGTCTTTGCGCTGCTACTATCTTAGTAAATCTGGCCCTCAGTGTTGTATTTTTCAAATAAAGATAAGCCTCACAGATTCAAATGTTTGAGCATGCTGTGTTCATTAGTGGAACGGTGTTATTGTGTTGGCAATCTTTATGTACTAAAATATCACCACAGGTGTATACGCTAATTTGAGAACTGCACAATCAACAAGTCTCACGTTGAACATTAAAGCAGATGCTCATGTGCAGGCACAGAATGAGCTAATGATGCAGTGGCTAACCAAGTATCACTGAGCACCCCTCCACCCCCCTACCCAATTGCGCAGTTCAGCCTGTCCCCATGGCTACACACACTCCTGTCCTGGGCTGCCAAGCTTTGCCCTCACAGCCAAGTTAACAGTTGCCTGTTGTCCTCTCATCAGCTGCACTACATAAGCAAATCTACTCTGATGTACTCCTAAAGCTTCCCTGGATTACATTCCTAGAACAGATCCAAACTGGAATCCTGCAGTCTAGCCTGGTTTGTCCTGGCCAGGCCTGGTTTGGCCTGGCCTAGCCTGGTTTGGCCTGGCCTTGTCTGGTTTGGCCGGGCCCAGCCCAAGCAGCACTGCAACATGCCCAGCCTAGTGTTTCCTCTCTTTTCGAAAAATCTGAAACTACATAAATCGTTGCAACAAAGCCAGCAAAAGATTCATGCTCATTGTTCCGTAAATCAAAGTAAAGCTGCACTGTTGCAACGGCTATCCGCCCCTGGGGTCTTATGGGAAATGACCAAGAGCGCCGCGTTTAGCTCCCTACCGCAATACCCTCGGCAAGGCCCTGAAGAACAATTGATATTAAGCACGTAAATACAGTACATCATTTTTTTAATGAACTCTCAGTTCTAAAAATGTGCAGACGCAAGCAGGGACAAGCGTGGCATTAACTTTCAAAAGAGCTCCTGGAGTTTTGTTCCCGTTGAGAATAGCACCCCTGTTTTGTCTGACAGGCTGCTGGCTTTTTCAGGAGTCAGACTTGAGAAGAAGGGGCTCTGGGCTCACAGACTGCAAAGAAAGTTTGTCCCCGACTCAACAGAACCTCACAGCCCTTTACGGGGTGCTCACACTGACATTTACATCTCTGAGATTAGTGCGTCGGCGGACTATGCGTGGCACTGCGTTAAAAAACAACACTCCGTTGTCCACGAAAACAAGTTCACCAGAGTTTAACTTTTGACGGAGTGCATTGTGACGTGGTAATGAGAGCATTAAATAGGAGACTGTTTCGAGCGGGAACTGGAATTCAGTGGGCAGGCTTTCAGCCGTTTGTATTTTCGAACATGATGGAAGAGAAACTGATTCAATTATGCCCAAAAAAACAACTCACGGCGAGCGTCAGCCTGGCACACTACCAGTGGGTGCATAGGTCTGTCAGTTTAGTATGAACAAAGTATGTTCATGTTCACTTTCATTCAAACCGAATTTAAACTTCTTCATTCCTATATCCAGCCAAAAAATGGCAACTCGGGTGATCAAACATCACATCACTATTCTCACAAATGGCATCAAGACAGGAATGACGGCTTCTTTACAGCCCATTCTATCATTTCAAATTTGATTTAAAACAGGTGCTCTTCTGCTCTAAGGACACATTCAATGTTACATGATGGGAAAGGAGCTTCGGGAGCAGGGAGGAAACATAAATTCCAGGCTCAAGTCAATAGGTGTAACATTTTGGTATCGTCGGCACTGTAGTCGCGGCTCAGATCAGGGCTTCCTGGGTGGGTTGCATTCTGGGCAAATGGAACAATTAGCACCTGGAGGGAAGTCATTGTCATGGAAACCAGGCTGGGAAAGCCACTAGGCCCGGCAAGCTCTCTCTCTCTCTCTCTCTCTCTCTCTCTCTCTCACTCTGGGAAACAGAATGTTTATATCCCTCATTCAAAAGACTTAGAAATAGAATCCCACAGCAGTGCCCGTCCAAACCCTGGTTTTGGAGTGTCAACATCCTTTCCCATTCACAAAAACATCCTGCCCAATGACTGAGCCACACAAGATGGAACAGTTCCAATATGACACCAAAGGAAAATGCAGTCATTTCAAGGACCCCAGCCACAAGACAACTACCGGAAAAAATAAAAACAAAGGAATTTAATAACCACCACATAAAATGATGAAACAACATAATCAACTCAGGTTTTAGGCTATGTGGATTCTTTGAAAATAAATACATATCAGTGTTCTTAAAGCAACCGTTGAATAAAAACTAAAGCTAGGAGCATTGTTCCACAGACTAACATATGGTTATATGAAACTGTGTTTAAGAGAAGATAAATATCAGCACTTCATAGCACCGAGCCATATAGCAATAGCAAGTCGATGATAAACTGAGGTATTGAGGACATTATATAGGAATACAGAATGAAACACTGGCAAATTTAAGGGTCTGTGTTAAGTTTTATTCCCTCCATATATAACACATTTATGGCTTGCCATGCACCAGATAAAAAAAACGAGCACTGCAACTGGGTCTCCAAGATGATTCTCGTGTTTCTCTCTTCCTCCTTCCTGTGCTGTCGTTTTAAACACCCCCCATGTATTAATGTAATTAATGTAATAGCACATCTCTTAATAATGCAACATTAAATGAATAACCACTGTCAAACTCACCGCCAGGTTTTTACCTCTTAATCAAGAAGAAGAGCAACATTAAATGACATTAGACACTGTCCACTCCAGTCTTACATTATTTAGTTAGGGATGTTTAGTTATTTAGTTTGGCTAATGGCTGGAATATTTTTGATGCATTCAATAAAAATGTTTGTGACATGATCAACTATCGTGGTGTACCGTTTGGTTTATGATGGTACTATTTCATATTTCAATATCACAGAATACCATCATACCAGTACACCGTCACACACCAATACACATCAGGTGCCGCAGTACTACCTGTGGCAGGTAGTCCACCCAGATGCACGGTCCACGGTTCACTTTGTACTGTTATCAATGTGTCCCTGTGCGTTCATTTATATGCCGCGCCAAAGAAAAGTCAATTTGATGGAGCACGGAGGCAGAAAGGCCCACCACGCTGTATGAACTGAATGAGTCTTGCACACACACATGCACACACACACACACACACACACACACACACACACACACACAGGCACACACATGCACCCCTACACATACATGCACACACACATACATATACACACACATGCACACACACACATACACACACACACACAAACAGAGTTGTTCTAAACAAATCTGCTTCGCTCCACACATTTTTCTGCTCACGTTCCTCTTTTTAAGCACTACAGTATATTCTGTGGTGGTGGGGCAGATTAATTCCTCCCCAGCATTCTTAAAGGTCAGGGAATTTCATCGGGGAGTCTCCACCAGCGTCTCCCCACACTGCAGGCCCCACGTAATGCCACGCTCCCCCGAAAGCCACATCAATCATCCCCCCCCGCCCCCAGACTACAGCGTCATCACCTCAGGACAAAACAAACGCACGCGAGCGCCTACGAAACATCCATCTGGAGCACAAAAAACACGTCAGTACAGAAGGCGAGAAAAACCTCCGCCTCTCTATCAAACACGCTTTTTTTTCTCCATTTCTGATCTTTCATTTTGTTTCAACCCTCCTTCCTCAGGAGGTGGAAATGTCTGTGACAGCTTTGCCTAGATCGGCAGATTAGGAGAAAAGAGTCTCTTTCACAGGTGCGGCAGAGTCCTCTTTCACGCGTTCACACAGAGTCCTCCTGCAGAACTTGAACTTCAGCATGGGCCGTTCAATCTGTTTCCCAAACTGTAGGGCAATTCCATTAAAACATTTTGCCTAATGCGCATGTGAAAAAGATAAAGAACTGAAATATGAACAGATCAATTCTAATTAAAGGCAGCTGCCCGGCTGAATGCGTACAATATATATTTTGCATCCAAAGTGATTAAGCAGTTTGTTTTCATTATGCATAGTCAAAGGAGGGAATTTATTTCTGCTGAGAGGGAAGCTGGCCCTTCAAAAAATCCATCCAGAGAGGAAAGAAAGTGTTGGAGAAGACAATGCTTTTTTAGCCATTCTGCTCACTGTTACAAAATATAGGAAACACCAACATAATGTGTCTTAATAGGGCATTGGGCCATTACAAGCTGCCAAAACAGCTTCAATGCACCTTGGCATATATTCTACAAGTGTCTAGAACTGTATTGGAGGAATGCAACACCATTCTTCCATGAGAAATTCCATAATTTGGTGTTTTGCTGATGGTGGTGGAAAACGCTGTCTCAGGCACCACTCCAGAATCTCCCAGAAGTGTTCAACTGGGTTGAGATCTGGTGACTGAGACAGCCATGGCATATGGTTTACATAGTTTTCATCAAACCATTCAGTGACCACTCATGCCCTGTGGATGGAAAAGACCACTCCCATCAGGATAGAAATGCTTCACCATAGCATGAAGGTGATCACTCAGAATGGCTTTGTATTTATTAGCATTAACTTTGCCTCTAAGGGGTCGAGTGGACCTAAACCATGCCAGGAAAATACACCCCACATCATAACAGAGCCGCCAGAACCATTCATTTACTCAAGTGTTACCTGTTACCTGTTAGTTCAAATACAAAGTCCATTATACTGAAGTACAAACAGTACAGTATGAATTCTAGACTGCATTCATCTCCTAGGCTTGCAGTCATTAAGTTGAATTTCAGAAGCTGAAGAGACAATCAAGAGCTGTTGTTGGCACTGTCAACTGCCAGCAAACTGGAAGAAAGTTTCACTGGACGCTTCCATGTCTGCTCGACAGGTCTCCGTAACATGTCTCCCACAATCCCTTGCAGGTTTTCCAGGCCCTACAGCCAATCGGCACTACGGTAATAACAGCTTGATTTATGTAGCTGACAGGGTGGGGCTTGCCGTCTGAATCTGTGTTGGGGGAGGGGCAGCTGTGTTTGGACTGTGACGGTGCTGACTGAGTGGATGGCAGGTCATCTGCAGCAGGTCCCAAACCACAGTCATCGTTTGTTCTTCTGCCACGTCGCGCTGACGCACGGAAGAAATAAAATAAAAACACCTCTGCCACCTCTAACTCAAAGGCTGTCGCCCTCCTTCCCTTTCTTCCCCTCTCCGTCTCTCTCTATTCCTCCCTCCATCGCTGTATGCTGCGTTTTGTCTCGAGGGTCACAACCCTGCGAGATCTCGGGTGCCTCACGCTCGCCATTCACAAACAGCGCCGACACACAGTTCATTTTAATGAGGATTATTGCAGCAGGGCTGCTCATTAGCAGGGTACAGTAAGAGTCTGCAGCTGTGGGTCGCAGGTGGGTCAACGTAGGTGTAGGTTCGAGGTTCTCACCTACAGCTCTGTCTGGCTAAGTGACTGATTCTGCTCTCCTATCCTATGCCTACACAAGATAACATCATCTCATCTTAACCACCGAAACACATGACATTTTACAATCAACCTGTAAGTTTCATATAATTGAATGCATTACAATGAGAGAGAGAGAGACAAGCAGGCCAGAAACAGATAAAAGTTTAAGAGAAAGAAAGCAGGAAACAGAGAGAAAGAAAGAGAGTTGGCAACGCTGGTTGCCAGAATTGAGGGAGGACGCCTCGACGGGTCACCAGAGAGGAACGGCATCAATTTGCGAGGGGCCGAAAGCGAAGCGCTCCTCGCAGGGCGCTGCCGAGGCTCAAGCGGAGTTTACTGGAAGGAACCCGTTGCAGAGGGGGCGGGGGGGGGAATAAATCAGTCGGGTCTCATTGCAGGGCCCAGAGCCCGTGAGGCCCGCGGGGCACCAGTTTCCAGACCACATTTAGAGCGGATCGCGGCACGGCGGAAACAGCGCCCAGAGGAGATCCATCTCGCGCCGAGCACACGACACCGCGCAATGACGAGGTACCGCCCGCTGCAGAGGTCATGGTCATGGCTGGCGAAACACCGAGGAGCACTTAGCGGAGTAAGAAAACAAACAGAGAGAGATGTCGGGTCAAGATCGCATGCACAGCATGCACGGTCGAGATTGAACAAAGTTTTATTTCCATTTTAATTTATTATGCTGCCCATGTAAAACACTTTGGAGATTTTCACTGTAAAATGATGCAGTCTATACAAATGAAACATTATTATTGTTGTTATTATTATTATTATTATTATATAAATATATAAAATATAATGTATGCCATTTAGCAGAAGCTTTTATCCAAAGTGACTTGCAGTAGTGAATGCATACAATTTTCAGTATATGTGGTCCCAATGGGAATCAAACCCACAACCGAAGCGTTGTCAACGCCACACTCTAACCACTGAGACAGACAGAACCACTATGTGAATGTATATCTATTCAAATGTGAATAGATATACAGTACATATTCGGTGATGTACGTACATAGCAAATTTATACACATTAATTTTCTTTTCAAAGCAAGAAATTAGGACCCCCTTACAATGCCCACACACCCTGCACGATATCAACAAAAAATGCTGTGGTCTTTTTGGGAAAAAACAGTGACCACTGCTGCCCTTCATGAGCTGGCTAGCTAAAAATCCTGGTGTTGCGGAGCTCATATGCCTGCCAGGCAGGCCCGTCACACAATTTTAAATAGAATCAACAGAGTCAACACAGTCTGTGTGAGAGGACATGAATACATCCATTTATAGATTATGTTTGCCTAACAAAAATAGTTTGGGTCACAAACTGTATTTAATTTGCCATTTTACAAATGTTTAAAACTGAGTACGAGACCTGCATACATATAGATACGTGCACTTCCAGCAGAGGCAGAGAGTAAAAAATACAGGCCAATACAGCATCACATTCAAGCCCACTCCTGCATAGGTGTGGATCCAAAAGTTCTCTTAATTAACATCTGTCACAGTTTCTGACGGTCCAAGCCTGCATTAATGCCCTGATCTCAGACACGGGGGGAGACTTTCAAGGCCTTGCTAGCTCTGACGCAAGGCTTTCCTCACTTCCTCCGACTGCGCAATACCAGGGCCACGAATACCAGCACCAGTTGCCAACTTACAAGTGCACGCGGACGCAATTCCTGCTATGAGAACGAATGATTTATGCCACAACCACACGAAGCAAAAGCGCTCGGAAAGGTCCAACAGTGTTTTTATTCAACGAGACAAATGTCAAACGTCCAGTCGCGACATTTGACCTGTTGAAGGTAAGACAATGCAACTCAACAGATGCTGTTTGCGGAAAGCGCGTCTGCCCCTCCTGTCCTTCTGTCCTTCCTGGCCACTGATAGTCAGTGTGAAAACAAACAAATAGCTGTTTCCGGCTGCTAATCTGAGCACACGTCTGGTCACTGTGTTGTACGGACACACTATAATCACACGCTTTGGGAAAAGATGCAGTGTACTTACGTAGCGCTTTACACTAGTAACTTTTCCGTTACTGCATAACTTCCCCTGTGATTGGCCCCTATTTCCCCCCCTATTTTAATTTCCAATTCGGAATGTGCGATCACATCTGCGCAACATCTTCCATGGGATCGGGAGGGTGCGCACAAGCGTGACATGTTCCGTTAGCTGACCCCCTTCCAAACGTCAGGATCTGCAAACGGCGAAGGCGCAGGCAGACTGCGTGACGAACACGGATGGGCCACGGGCGCCCGATTGACCAGAGGAGGTGCTATCGAGCAGTGAGGTGGGGGATAACCCACCGACCGAAACCCTCCCTGACTGGTCGATATGACGGTATAAGTCGATAAGGCCAGGAGAGGCTGGCCGCTGATATGATGGCCAATTGATGCTTGTTCCCTGAAGCATTGCTGCTCTTCCTGGCACTTTATACTGTGGTCATAACAGTACCGGGAGCATTTCATGACCCATAAACGTTCCCCTCTAAAACGTGTGGCTGCAGTTAAAACTTCTGCTCGTGGAGATTCTTTCCCACTCTGTCGAGAGGCCCTAGCGTTTAGGGGAAGACGTAAACGGCCTGAACGGAGCGCCGCTGTGCGTCGGGCGCTGAGCGACGGGACCCCTCGATCGCAGACTGTGCACACAGCGTGTTCTCAGAGAGGAGCTCTCGTACCAGGAGGGGGAGTGACCGCTCTCCGACCCACTCCTCTCCACCGTCTGTATCTGGGGCCACTTCCTGTCTCTGACACGAGCTGCAGCTGCGGCCTCTCACACACAGAGATAGTACATACAGACACACACACACCCTCACACCGGCACGTACATAAGCGCACACACACACTCTCACACACACACGTACATAAGCACACACACATAAGAACACACACCCTCACACACACACACATACATAAGCACACACACACACACTCACACACACACATACATAAGCACACACACACACACACACACACACACACACACGCACACACACCCTCAGACACACACACACACACATACACAAGCACACACACACCCTCACACACACACACACACACACACACACATGCACACACACACACTCACACACACACATACAGCACACACACACCCTCACACACACACACACACGCACACACACAGCACACACACACTTTCTCACACACACACATGCACATGCACACATCACACACACACACACATGTTTACCATAGCTTACAATGTTTCCTCAGCAGAGCTAAAAAGAGCCGGTCAGACCATCCATTTACCCCCGCACAACTGTTCCACTGTGCAATGCATGTATTTCTAGCAGCAAGCTCTAGCCAGTTTACAGAGACATAGTGCACTCACTGATTATAAACATATAGCTGCTCAATGTCTTACACTTGCATTTTACAATGACTAAAACACAATTTGAAATTACAACTGTGTCAGTTGTAATGTGAATGTCGAACGGTGAGAGAGGTACCTAAATAAGAAATGGCAGGGTGCTGTTTGTGGTCGACAGAGGGGGACAGGGAGGAATTTCCATGACTTGATCCCCAAATTCCAGCAGGATTCCTGAGAGAGACAGTCAGGGAGATAAGGTATCTGTCTGTGCCTGGCGAACGACTGCGGGGCCAGCGCGCCCTCCCTCTGCACGGGTCAGCAGCGG